>JAUZNC010053211.1:15576-45168 GCA_034780395.1 Vannuccia rotundouncinata | reverse complement strand
TAAATAAATCAATACAGGGTGCGACAAGAACGTAAATAAATCAATACAGGGTGCTACAAGAACGTAAATAAATCAATACAGGGTGCTACAAGAACGTAAATAAATCAATACAGGGTGCTACAAGAACGTAAATAAATCAATACAGGGTGCGACAAGAACGTAAATAAATCAATACAGGGTGCGACAAGAACGTAAATAAATCAATACAGGGTGCTACAAGAACGTAAATAAATCAATGCAGGGTGCTACAAGAACATAAATAAATCAATACAGGGTGCTACAAGAACGTAAATAAATCAATACAATTTGTTATAAATCTAACATTAATATATCAATACAGCTAAGCTACAACTAGAAATATTCAAACAAAAATATTGATGTTTGCATTAAAGTTTTATTTAAAAATCTTTTAAAATTTATAACACAAGAATTTAAAAACTTTCGTAAATATTTGATGGTAACTGGTTATAACTTTATGTTCAAATTGGGATTCGTAAAAAGATAACAAATTAAATTTACATTAGGTCACTTTTCGTTGAAATATTTTCATCATTACCAGATTGTAGATGATATAATGTTAGTTTGACATAAAATTTCGAGATTTTGTTGACATGAAAAGAATGATTTATATTTTTTTAGAAATTATTTAAATCAGATGTCTGTTTGATTAATTCATTATCGATCTCGTTTTCAAAGTAGTGACGCACTTTATAAATCACAAATAATCAGTGTCTTATATTGTAGAAATTATTATATGTAAAATCCTTTTTTAATCTGTAAAATTTCGATAGACACCAAACATTTTTTAAATGAGTTTATAATTATTTAAAAAACTATATAATCCTTTTATATTCTTACCCAAAACCTCAAAGCAAAGCCAACTATTTTTAGATCCTCGAACAAGCTGTAAACAAATATTTTTACTTTAAAAAAATCAGAAATGTGATATTACAAAATAATATGGATTTCTACTTAAGAAAAGGACTTTTGCCGATAGCAACTTCTGGAAATGCTGGATTTTATCACGAAACTGGTCGAGTATATGATTTACACGGATCTAAGTATATAACAGACCTATCTGAACAGAAAATATTTAAATTGGCTAACGACTGGGTTATGAAACTATGATATAGAATTTCGGCGACTATTTATGGCAATATAGGAGGGATATATTGATCAAAATAATATTATAATAGTGATATATTTTAGCAGTAACATTTTGGATAAAATTTAATAATGGTGAGATTTTACCTCGTGATTTTTATATACAGCGTGGTAAGAAAGTTCGGACCGATTTGTAAGAATTTAGCAGAATTAGAAAGGCAGAACAATTTAAATTATTTATAACAATTCATACATGATGTAATCTAATTAACTGTTCTTTTATTTCAACTGAAGTTCAAATTGTCCACCATTATGTTCCAAGCATTTTCATGGTTCTCATGGAAAACTACAGAACACCTTTGGCCTAACTGCACATGAATGATTGCAATTTCTCTTTGATTGAATCCCAACATTTTTGAATTGATCGGAGTTTGCGATTGTATAAACCTGCTTTTTAAAACGCCTTAAAGAAAGAAATCTGGCAGGGTAACCGTGGGGACCTTGGCATCCAATCAATCCATTTTCCTTGAAGTGTTCATCAAGCCAATTACGCTGAAAATATTCTCTTCCTTGTACTAGGGGCAAAACTGTATATGGAGCATTTCTAAGTAATTATCACCATTTACTGTGCCATCGAAAAAATGGACCGCCATACCTTGGGAAGAGTTGGTTGCTCAAACAGTTAAGCGTGGAAGATTAAAAGCTTTTTCACAAGCTATTTGTGGGTTTTCTACAGCCCAATGCCCAGAGTTATGGACAGTATTATTTATCATCGTGAATTAAATCTAGGAATAATTTGCAGAATTGCACTCTTCTGTCAATATCATCATCCGATAAAGCTTGAACAAGGCTTCCTGTTTCGTTTATACAACATTTTAAGTACACTAACATGAAAGTAATTCTAATGAAAGACGGCGGCTTGATTTGGGACTTTCAGTCAAAATTGCTTGTTATTGATCACCTATTCGTTGGTTGTGGCGTAATAGGCCTTCCTAATCGTGGAGAATCTAGCCCTGTCCCTGTTGCTTGAAACTTGAGGACCAACTGCTTAATGTTACGACCTTGGGCAGTGGTATGTAGAGTCTTTGAGATAACAAGCAACCACTTCTGCAGTGTTTTTATTCTGGTAATACAATTTAACTGCTGCTATTCTTTGTTATTTGGTTAAAGGAAAAGCCATTGCCCATGACATGGACAATTTTTAATTAAAAATTCGTAGAATATTTGTAGATTTTGTGAATTTATAAACTATACATAATCTAACAAGGGGAAAGATATAGAATATAGACATAACTTGACACAAACATGACATGAAATCGGCAGAACTTTCTTACCACCCGGCTGTTTTAACTATTTGAAATATTCCGAATTCTGTTTTAAATTTGTTCTCAGACACACAGTCTGAATTAAAATTGTTTTAAAAAATTAGTTTTTTGAATATTTAGCAAATCGTTGATGTATGAATTTTACTTATATTACTGAGAATATTATTTGAATACACAATTTAAATAATAATTTTGACTCAATGGCATAAGTCAAGTAAATCCTAATCTTCTTGGTCTCATCTTGCTTGTTTATATTTTAAAATGTTATTATTATTATGATAGTATTTAGTCTCATTGTCTTACAAATTCCGCAATTCTACTTTGCTGATTTTTAGGCCTTAGCGATGGGAAACATGGTGATTTCTCGTCTTCTACCTGGGGAGCTAATCGGAGAATTCAGAATGGATGTACGATCTGTTTACAATTCTCAAGGTATTAACAAATATTTGTCCAGTGATTCTTCAATATAGTATACGACAACCTTCTGTATAAAATTTGATTAATTAAAATAAGAAACTGAAAACTGAGTTGAATTTTAACATTTTTTGATCGTAAAGTAAAATAATTAATTAAAAATTTTAATATCGTTAGAAATAGTTTGTATTTAAATTGTTATAAATTTTAGTATTACCTTTAAAAGCTGTTACAAGAAACAAGTCACAGTTGTAAACAATACATACTATAATTTTACAAACTACACAATTATATATAAATGGTATTTAGGCATCAAATGGTTAAATAATTATATATAAATATTGTCTGAACGTATCAAAAAATCGTTTACTTCAAATGAAATAAATAATATATGTCTAACTTTATCAAGATAATTAGATTAACCAATTTATCTAGATAAAAAATAGGATTAAGTTAATTTTGCCGTCTGCTTCAAGCCCCTAGAGTCTGGACACGATCGTTTTATTTTAATCCATTTTAAGAAGTTGATCAGTGACTTGCAGAATATTAAACCGAAGGTCTCACGATTAAAGAGTCCTACTCCATAACGACTTAAGTCAAGAGTTAGCTAAAATATTTCTTAACGTAAAAAATGACTCAACAATAAACTACTCTTACCACATTCATATTATCTAAAGTGACACAGCTTGCTTTGAGCTTGATATGCCTGACCGAAGAATCCAAATTGACGAATTCTTATTACAAAAATACTGAAGTCTCCATTCTTGAATACTAACTTGAACAAGAAAAAAACGACTTTAAAAACATTTTAATTTAAGGTCAAAAAAGCAAAACTTTAAAAGTATAAAACATCGAGAATAATGTTAATATTTATTTTTAAATAACGGTATATTGTAAATTCAAATTCAAATTAAAAAAATATCTGCAACAAAAGTATCAGTTCTATAACCTTCCGTACGCGAACATAAATAAATTTTATAAGTATAAAATGATAAATTATATCCAATCAATTTTATGATAGAAACAGTAATAAAATAATATTTAGACATAAAAATATTAATAATTACAAATACAGTATTTTTTAATGCTTTTGAACTTTTTTGGAAAGTATATAATATTTATTAATCTTCAAAGCATATAATATGAATTAGTGGTGCCACAGAAAAGGATTTTGAAATTTGCATAATTTTTTCACATTGAATAATTATAAATGTTTCTGTATTTCAACACTTTCACTTTCCTTTTTAGATCACATGTTTTTCCACAAATGGGCCATGCTAATTGATCCCAAAGACATTTTAGCGGGACCCAAGGGGTATGTCAAAATCGACATCAACGTTATTGGGAAAGGCGAGCAAACGAAAGTAAGCATTTTATTATATAAATATTTTCTGAATTAGGTTGGTATTAGAACATCAATTTACAAGTTTTTACAACTATTTATCAATTAAATTCATTTATAACCTTTATAATAAAACAAATTATCGAGTAAATAAAAATTAAAGTAAGCAAAAGTTTTCAGGATTTTTCATACTTTTCAAATTAAATATAATTCTAGAGATAGACTTATCCGGATTTCTCCATTCCACAATAAAAGGAATTATGCAGTATTTTTATTTATTATATCACATTCAGATTTTTATTTATGAATATAAATATAACCATTTTCTCAAATTTATATATTTTTAGCAAACCTAAATAACCCAATAAACAATTAACTGGAGCGATATAACAACTTTCCATATTAAATAACTACCCAATTACTTCTGTTTTTGAACAATAAATAAATATACAGTTTTTAAAAATCGTGATTACCCAGAAAAAGAAGTTTGTTCCATAATTAAAATAAACCTTTGTAAGCAATTTTATTATTTACCTCAATTTTATCCATGCTTTCCTTCTTATTCCAGCATCGTGCGAAAGTAAGTAGACATTATTGTAATTATGTTATTTAGAAATGAAGTATAACCAGGCAGCGAACCGTGCTATAGTTAGATATACACATTTATTCTTATATGATGAAAAAGCTAACAAAACGACTCCTTTTTAAACTAGAGTCAAACAAAACGACAGAAAAGCAATGAAGAAGAAGATATTGAAGCGTAAGTTTTTTTCCTACTTTCATTTAAGTGCTTCCCATGCGTCCGTCATATATTTATAAAATGTTAATAATGAAAAGACAGAAGGATAGATATTTCAGATAGCGACTGTAGCTGGTTGCCATGATAATTTAGCATAATATAGTAGCAAGCTTTTACTATTTTATGAATATATTACTTACGATAATTTTCTAGATAATTTGTGGATAATTATGTTCAAGATTTTAATTATATAATAATTTTTAAATACAGAAATTTACAATTAGCTAAGAAGATTTCAAATGAATTTCTATTAATAAAATTCAATTAATTTCATTGAAATACTTGTTAAAATGTTAAAAATTTATATTCTTGAAATAATTAATCAAAGGAATCAGCACTGTCGATTTTTATACTCAAAGTCTGCGAATATAGCTTTTATTAACGTTCCTTTCTCATCTGCGTGCAGAATTTCATTATTAATAAACAATCGTTTTTATAATTTATTATTATAAACTGAAGTCTGACTCCCCAAAGTAACTTATAAATATTCCCCTTGTCTAACAAGCTAATTAATTCAACAGAGTGGTTTCAATTATAAAGCCAATGTAGTCTGAGATAATCCAGACATTTATGAATAATTGATTTAATCTTTAATTATAAGTCAATCGTCCTCATTAGCTCAGTTTTGAAATATTCCGAAATTTGAGATAGTTAAATGGAGAATTTAGTTACATTCAATTACAAATATTTATAAATATGAGATATTTACGATGATTCTACGATAGAAATACATTTTGCGTCGTTTCCAATAAAGAATCATGATTATTAAATTAGTTAATTATAATCAAATTCTAGTATAAATCTTTCCATATTTTATATCCATCAATGAACTATTTTAATCGGAATGTCTGTCTAAACATTTTGAATGCGATGTAAAGTTTTAAAAACTTCATTATGATTTTTTGTAAATAAGCTTCAATATTTTTAAACAGAAAAACAATCAAATATTATTAAATAGGAATCAAGACAGTTAGGCACATTTCACACTTGAAACTATGAAATTACTTCAATGAATTTATTATTTAAGGGGAATGAAGATGATCTATTTTGTCTTAAACGAATCTTCGAATTATGGAAGGGGCGAACGGATCTAAATAATATAAAATAGGAAATATGACACCGAATATTCTATAACCCAAGTAGTCACTGTGGACTCTTAAAGTTTAAACATTTTCTTATTCTTATTATAATATATAGAGTCATTTAGAAATAAATAATCAATGGAATAGTTTTTGTTTGTGTACAAATCGTCCAAATGAATATCAGAAATAAAAATATAAGGCTACAAAGAAATTTCGAATATGTTAGCTGATAAATTTACCAAAATATATAAATTAATTAATAAATTATCATTCAAATTAGTTATTTAATTCGTTTTGAAACAGAAGACAAAATGGAAAAAAATGAGGTGGTTCTTGAGCGTATTTTGAGTTTGCATAAATCGTTGTCAAGGCAATCAAACTAACCGTTATTATTTCTGTGTTTCCTTTTGCGGGTAAAACACTTCAAAACCCAATTAAATACAACCATCGATGTACATGTCGAAAACCCATAAGAATTAAAACAATCTACCTATTTTGTAACAGAACATTTTAAAAACAATTAACAACAATATTAATTACAGATATCTAAGAGTATATATATATATTTTTAATTACAATTAGCTAACAGTAACCATTGTGATTTATTTTGCCAAAGATTTGTTTTTGAAATATAGTTATAATATTTTATCAAAATTATATTTTAGAAAGAATAAAAAACTTATGATCCATATAGCGTGCTAAATTAGATTTTTAACTTCAAAATTGCGCATATAAAAATAGAAATTCAATTAATATAGAAATTTGTCTGATTTCTGCTTAAAATAATTGAGCATGCAATATTAAAGCCAATAAAACGGAATTATTACAAATGCTAGATTAAATTATTAAAAATACACACAGCTTAGTTAATTGTAAACCTTTTTCACAGCAAAAAGGTAAATAACTATTTTGATTGTTTAAACATTAAAAATGTATTTTCTGTCAAAGTACTAAAAGTTTTCCATTGCATATGTGTAGAAATCTTCTGCTTCCTCAAAATATCAAAACCGGAAAACGCCAAATGGCTGAATTCTGTGTGAAGATATACAGAGCGGAGGAATTGCCACGAATGAACACTGACATCATGGCTACCATCAAACAAGCGATAACCGGTGATACCAAGCCTTTAGTGGACCCCTATATACAAGTTTCATTTGCGGGACATACGGTACGTGCAGTCTAGATAATACATTTTATCACGACAGGAAATTGCGACACGAACAGTTTTTTGATGTCCAACTTAAAGGACTGGGTTAATTATCAAAAATAGGTTCTTTAGCCTGTCAAAAAAGGTTTTAGATTTTGGTCTATATAAGAAGTTTTTACTTTATTTAAGAACCTCTTTTCTACCTAATAACCTTTTCAATGTACCTTTTGAGTCATGATTCTTGCAGTTAGAGGCTCTTTAATAAACCTTTTTCTCAAAGAAAATTTCAAGAATCTTTTTCACAGAAGAACCTTCCAAAGAACTTTTATTTCTAACAATGTGAGACAAAAAAGAATCGCCTTGGGATATCTCTAAATCGTCATTAATGATGTAAATAATAATTAAAATGTACGAGTTTATTTTAATTTATAAGTCTAGAACAGGATCTTCTTCGTATATGCAATTGTTATAATATAAAAGTATATTAAATGACTCTAAAAAAGATATGATTTATCCAATACAGAATTTGAACTAACATCCTTATTTTAGGGAAAGACAAAATCCAAGAAGAAGACTTACGCCCCTGAGTGGAATGAGGAGATCGTCTTCACGGAGATGTTCCCACCTCTGTGTAATCGGATTCGAATATCTGTGTATGATTGGGATGCCGTCTACAATGAGTGTATAGCCACCCACTTCATCGAACTGAACCAGATCATGAATTCTGGCGAGAATGGTGAGCTGTGGTCACTGTATTTTTATCCGGAAAAATATTATGTTAAGATAAATATTTCTGTTCTTGAAATTGGACAATTGGAATTATTTATGAAGTTTTGATTTCATTAATTTTGTATAACCATTTCGAAGCGGTGTCTCTTTGTCTAAAAAGAGGCGTTTCATCGAAGCTTCCCATATAAAGTTAATCAATATCAAAATAAAGCCAACGTTGGAACATAAAAATATTTTTTATTGTTTTATTGTTACCATTTCCTTCCTAATATGTTGCGTTTATTCCACGTCGTGTCTCCCTAACTATTAAAAAAATTGTTAATCATCTTCTTAAAAAACAAAAATTATTTTTACTTCTGTTACACGCTCGAAATATGCACACAGGATATCGTTTTGCTTGACTTCACTTAATATTAAAAGAAAGACACACTTCTGTAATTAACACAATGTTTCATTAATTAATGATGTTAATTTCATTCAAAAATGTTTAGTTAGTCTTTTTGATTAATCTTCAGTTTATGATGTTGAACTAAATAAATCTCACGTCATATAATTATTATTTTTTTACCAAATACATTATATTCTTTGACTTCAGGATTCCTTCCGACCTTTGGTCCATCTTGGGTCAACCTTTACGGAACTCCAAGGAACTACACCTACGAGCAGATGATCCATCCTAGGGAAGAATTGAACCGTGGTTTGGGAGAGGGGGTCGCGTATCGTGGCCGACTCCTCATGGCAATGAAGACCGTCATCAAATCGGACTCATCGGGGCTCCAGGCTGGAGCTAGAGTTAGCGCCACTCAGGGGATTTCTGAGGTGAGAAAAATGGAGTAAAAGGGTAGAAAGAATTATCATGTGTTGTTGTGACACTCTTGTGTGATGAAATTTCCTTAAATTTACATTTTATATATAGTACACAAAAATTCAATAATTAATTAATTAGTCGTAAGCAAAAAGTTCAAGAACAGCTGATTTATTCCAACGCATGCATAATATTGATTTATATTATTTTCTTCCGTCTTTTCTTTTAATATTTTCCGATTTGGTTTATTCTTTATTTTCTGAAAATTAAAATAATAATTTTGAACCTCATTATGAACTGAAAATATTTTTATAAGTGGCTGCTCAATACACAACAACAAACATCGAGAACATAAACATTTTGTTATTAAAACTTTCTTTTTAAAATTTATTAAAAAAACAATTGCAATCGAAATGTTTAATTAATCTAACGTAACTTGAATGTTTCTCCTTGAAGTTTCGACAGTCGTCATTTTTGAAGTATTTTCGTTTTCCCTTGTATTTATTATAATGGGATAAATCCTGGTGTATTGATTAGATAAATAAACACTGGTTCCGTATAATTTGCAATACTTTTATTCTTTTCTGTGAAACTTGAAATTATTATTTATATTTTCAATTTCAACACTTGACTTAGTTAATATTAAAATTTTAATATAAAAGGATAAAATTTTATATATTTGAATAATATTTCGTTTAATTAATATTTACCAATTTTCTTTATTTCAAAACCTATAATTTGATACAATTTTAATTATTTATTAAATGTCCTTTGCGTTAACTAACCTTTTCGTAGAGCATGGCAAATTCTTGTAGTTTTTTATTAAAATATTATTCATTTAAGAAAAATAAATTCTCTAATTAAAAACATAATTGCTTTATGTTTTTATGCATTGTAGAAATCTATACTTTAAAATAAATAGTAAAAAAATATACTCGATAAATTCAGACAAATACTTTTCAATAATTAGAATATTCCAACAGCGCCAACACATATAAATTACCGTGTACATAATTTTTAGAAATTGATTAATTATATATATATACTTTATAAAAAGGTTTTTTGATTAAATAATGAAGAAATTAAAAACCTTATATTTTAATTATCATTTTAAATGAATGAATGAATTATTTAAATAAAATTACTTTATCATGTTTTAGCGTTATCTTACCGTAACAATAAATGCACTAATTTGCAAACGTATAACTTTTTACTTTGTTACAGGTTAATTCAATTTAATATTTAAGTTAATATAAGAGAAATTGAAAATTCTATTTCCTTTCTATTTCACACGGACTTTTGTATGCACCTTTCCTAACATTGTTTTACTTGAAATGATCAACTCTATTTTCCTCCAAAACAGACTGGAAGCCGACATATTACAGATTTTATCTGCGGTAATTTTCCAAGAATTGTTGTAAAAGTTAAATAAAGAAGTGTTTAATCTGATAAAACGTACTGAAACTATGGGAACATATTACTGTATTTTGTTTTCTTATCCTGACAATAATGTACAACTATATATGGGAAAATCCCTCAAACACATTTGTATGACGGCTCTCCGTTTTGAAACAATGAATTTTAATTCTATATCTGCTTAATTATATTTAATATGTTGAATTCAAACCGTACAAATATTTAGTGTTTTGCATTTAAGATTTATATATTTTTATATATAATATAGAATCAAATCTTCCAAACGATAATTGTCCTTGGTATAATTAACAAGACGAGATTCATGAGGAAAAAACACTTTATTTTTAAATAACAATTCAGAAATATAAATCACGATAATGATTACTTGTTTTAACAGCATTAAAAAACATAAACCTAATCACTTTTTATATCTATATTCGCTTTTTACTTCACCCAACCGCCCGATTTGATCTCAGAGAATGTCGGTGAGCATTTCATGAGAATAATTGATTGTGTGTTCATTGTCCTTCCCCTCTTCCCTTGACCCAGAATGTGGGTGTTGTCCTCCGTTATTATCACCACTCTTTAAAACGTGCTTCACATTTTCTGTTTCGCTGTCTTCTTTCTCGATTCCTTCTTTTCCCCCTATCGTTTGTTCCTTAATCCTATTCTTCTAATTATACTACTATTAACGTACTACTCACTATTTTACTGTCTTGTACAACGTCTTTGATTAACCCACTATTATAGTTATAGCTCCTAATTTGTTATTGTCTGTTGACAAAATATGATGAACTAATCTTAACAATGACTCATTTCAAATAATCGATATACAAAACCGTTTTAACATAAAATATATATTTCAACTGTTAGTTCTACATCAAATTATTTAAAATCTGAGAATTACTAATTAAAAAAAATTATAATAAACACTTGAAGATGGAAATTATCTTGTTAAAATTTATTGAATAACACAAGTTTTGTCTTTTAAAATACGACACATAGTAGATTCAAAAACAAACATTAGTCTTTATAAAATTTTAAGATTTCTTTGGAAAATATAAATATTTTGTTTATAGAATTCACGAAACAGCTTATTATATTACCCAGAATTTCGTATTTTAAAAGAAATATTTAAATATATATATTGGTAATGTACATATTATTTATTCCTTACTTATTTCTTAGAATACTTGAAAATTAAAATAGGACAGTTTGTTTTTATATATGTTTCATATATTTCAAAAAACAAATCATTAAAAAAGATATAAAAAAATAACTAAGCAACATTTTAATTTATTCTTAATAATTAAGCTAAAAGAAATATAAATATGGAAAACTATTATTTCACAAGTTTGTTATATAAATGTATGACAGGATTTAAAATGTTTTTAACTCTGTAAATTATTTAAAATGTACTTAAAAAATTAATAAGACACGTTTTCTTTTTCAGCACTCGCATAATTTCTTTAAAACTGAATAATTTACATTATCAATTTTTTTACAGAATTCAGCGAAATACAAAAAAAATTTGTTATCAATTATAAAATATAAATTTATTCGAATATTATTAAAACTAATTAATTTAGAGACAATTTAATCTATTTAGTATTAAATAACGACTTTATTCACTATTTTATTTTTATTAAAGTCTATCACCCTTTCATCAGATCAAAAGATCTCCTAGACTGGATCTTAAATCATCAATTACTCTTTAATACGAAGAGCCACTTGCCATATTTTAGATAATAACTATGCACAAAGAATTAATTCAAACTGGCGATATGATATATTATCTACTATAAATCATTTTTTAAAATTTTCTTTGTTAAGATATGATTTCTAAAAAACCAAAATTTTTTGACTAAGTTTATAAAATTGAATTAATTTTTATATAATGGCTAATCCATTACCAATTGCTTCTTGGCAATATAGTTTATTCACCAAAACAAACACAAAAAACTATTATTGTTATTTATTAACATTTTACAAGTTAATTTTTATAATTTTTAGAAAGTAAATCTGTCGCAAATAAAGATAATAGGATAAAATTAATCCCCTTTCAAATTTTGTGAGTAAATAAATAATCTGTATTAGGTGAAAAGCGTAAATTATTTAGCTCTTAGTGAAATTTAAAAGGTAATATCTCTCCAAAAAGAATAGACAACTTTGAATTTCACCATATATCTACTTAAAAGTACATTTTATTAAAAGGAAATTGTACAGAACATCAAACATATAAAAATCTAAAAACTTGAGAAATACGGTGGTAAGTTTTAAATATTTTTTCATGTTATATTAAACCAGAAATCCATTATCCTCCTCAATCTTAAAAGTTTTAAAATACTGAATTAAAGAGTATTTTTGGTTGGTATTAGCGAAGGGCTTGTACCGTGTTCTTATAACTGTTTCATTATTATTTCTACAAATTTTATTATAGTTAAATTAGTATCAACTCTTTAATATATTTATACACATCGCATTAATTGTAACACATTTTTTTTACTTTTAAAACCAAAATATAGTAAGATAAATTTGTTTGGATATATGTTACGGTTTTAAAAATTTTATATCAAATTCTTAATTTACTAAACTGATCAGATAAAACTACCAATATAGACGATTTCTAAATCCAAACAAAATATTATGAATTATAAAAAATTATATTTAAACTTATTTTCAAATAATTCGTCAAAATATGTCACTTTGAATTAGACATTTGTGCAAGATTAAAGAACCTAATCACAGAAAATGAAGAAATAATAGAGCAACTCATTTCAGTTGCATAAACAATTTTAATCTTTTCCGTCATTTGTATAATTCATTATCGATGTTTTAAATGTTTATAATTCCTGCATCTTTTATACAAATGTATGTATTTATGAGTCTGACCATTTCTTACTTAGCTAATCTGTAAATAATGTTTTCTGTTTGTCGGGCAATTTGATTTTTGTACTGCTTTCTTTTTAATATAGCTTATTTCAATTATATAAATTTAATTTCTTTTAGAATGAAGCCTTATTTTTAAGGAAGGACAATTTTTGCATGCGTTCAAGGCATTCACAGAAAGTTGAATTTTAATTGCATATCAAATTATATTAAATTTATTCCCGAATTAAGTAATGAATTTTATTACATGACATTTTCTTATTTCAGTAAAATATCAGCAATATCTAATGAATTTACGAAACATTTATCAATTTTTATCAATTATTTTTTTTATACTCTTTTAGACAAAATATAATTATTCATATTTAACGTACAGTCTAGAAAAGAAAATCAATCTAACAATTCATTTTTTTATAAATATAGATATTTAAAGCAACAAAAAAAATTCTATGTTGAAAATATTTTGAATAAATAGTTGTTTTTTTGTTGTTGTTGTTGACTTAATTTTCCGTAAATTCAAATATATAAACAAATAAAATCATACCTAGATATAAAAAATTATTAAAATTTGGATATCTAAATTTTGTAATTAACTAAAATTTTTATGAGGAAATGTATTAACATATTTTGATATTAGTTCTCAAAAGTTTTATATTTGATTATAATTTGAATGAAATAATTCGTTTTTTTTCATAATACTTTTTATTTAAACTTAATAATCTTACGAGTTGTTTTATGATATATGAAAAAAAATATAAAGTATTAATCATATTTATTTATAAAATATCAAATTCCATTAAAATATGAAATATACGATGGAAAGTGAAAGTGGGGCGTTGGAGTTTGACTTGTTTCTTCAATGTTCGAAAAAACTGTATATACAAATCATATTTTAATTCCCCAAAGATACTCCCATAAATATGGGCAGAATGCAACCGCAAGGCGAATTCTGTGTTTTAATATTTTAAAATAACAACCATTAAAGCTATATTTTACAAAATTTGTAGACGATTGTAACTGTAGAGGTTGTGTCGACATTAAATATATATTTAGCCATTTATATATGTTTAATTAACCTTTTACAGACGGTATGATACAAATTTTCTTTCTTCATAACAAAATAAAACAGAGAGACTTGAAATAAAGTTATAACAGTTTAGGGAAAAGAAATATTTCTTTTTAAAGTTCCTCGTGAAAAATGTTTTTTCTTTATTTAATTAAAGAACGTCACAAACAATTGAGTAGAAATCTCCACGATTGAATTACCACTCCGGAATAAATATCACAATTGTTCTGCCCAGACGATTCTAAAATAATTGTTTTAGACACAATGTATAGTTTTAAATAAGATTTAGACTTTGTAACTTGAAAAATTTGTTTTATAAATGAGTTGTTTATAAGATTAATCGATTATATAATATACTATAGATGCAATACTTTACTGACTAAATGATCCAAAAATACATTTAAAATCTAACTGCATGATATTAGTGTCTCTGTTTAAAGAAGCTACCCTGTTATCAAAGGGTTTAATTAGTATGTGCAGCTATTTATATATTATAGGTATAGTGAGTGCATGTACACAAAACGCACATTAAACCCAATTTATTGCACACCCTTGAATAAACACTTTTAAAACAAAACAATGTAGAACCCAAACGTGGATTTACCAATCCCAGTACTTAAATGTCTCCCATTAATTTTGTATACACCTGAAAATTTCTGAAATCATACAAAAACTAGTTTTGCATAAATTAGTTATAATGTTGTGTTATATTTATTAATGCTTTATGTGGATTCATACAGACCTGAATTGTAATATCTTGGCCTAAAAAGATTAACTTTTAAAATTGTCGAAATACAACTAAATCGCTATTATTGTTCTATTTATTTTAATTCAAAGAATCTTCAAATATTCAAAACAATTGCAATATTTTGTTTTACTGAATTACTTAATAAATTCTAAATTTTGAGAAAACACCCACCACTATAATGAGACTAAATCGATAATTTTAATTCTTGTAGAGAAATATTTCTTAAATTTTCCATTAATGGCAGGTTATAAAATCTTTTTAAGCTTTTAATTCTGTGGCTTTGAAGTAATTTAGAATGCACAATTTTATAAATTAGCATGGAAACACATTCAATGACCGGCTTTAAATTTAGGACAAAGGTTTTTATTATAATTGCCATATTAAAGAATGTTTATCTTTTTGTCAAATCAAATAAAATGATCATAACTATTTATTTCATATATTAAAAAGTTCTCTGTTTTTTTTGCATAAGTTAAGGCAAACAACAGTTGTTTATTAATTTTTTTATTCAATGAAACGATCTCAAATTTATTATTAATATATCAACAATTAATTCGATAAGTAGTCATACAAATTCATCTTAGTAACTTATTTCAATCAAGGAATTAACGACCGATAAAGCATAAAGTGGATTTCCTACCGCCTCATTGAGTTGTAATGACACTAGAACCTAGCATTTTTTGAATTGAGCGGCATTCCCAGGTAAGAAATGTAATCCAAAGTCATCTTTCCATTCTAGACAGTTTCCGGGAAAAAAGAAGATTTCCTGCTGCTCGGTGTGGTCTTTGAAGCATCGGTTATCGACCAGGAAATTGGCAAGAAGAAGCTGCCGGTCTTCTTCGAACTCAGTATTGGTAAGTGTGTTAATCACGACATATCACCTCGCGTAAACGATGCGTTGAGGTTGGAAAAGTGAGAGATTGAGAGCGTGCAGATAAGGGGGTAGAAATGACAAGAAAAAAATGAGAGCTCGGTACTTATTGCAGAGATAGGGTAATCAATCAAGCTTAACATGATTGTTTTGACATTGATTACGTCGCATTCAGTATAGTTGCTATTATCACTGATTTACAGAGGAGAAAAAAACCGTAAAAGTGGTTTTTGAAGTGTTGGTACTTCATGACAGGACAACGATAGGGAGATAGTTTTGACGTCAGCCGCTTTTCTTAAGTTGAACATTTGTTTTTTAATTTGGTTGATTAGATTTTTAATTTAAATCTTATGAACAATTTTGTCAAGGTAAATGTTCTAACTATTAATTTATTATTTCAAATAACAGCCAACTTTTAATTTATTACGTCACTAAAATGTCAACTAACAAAACAAAATAAATCGATGAGTTAAATATTGATTTAAATTTGATGGTTATTAAAAATATAATTTACATTAAAATTATTCTAAATTTTGTATTGAACGAATATTTCAATTTAAAATAATCTTAACAACCATATATAGATATAAAATTTCATCCCTTAAAAATGGGAAACAACATATTGGTTAAAAATTATAAAAGTAGAATAAACACATTCTTTGCAAAAGTAAACGATAGAACTACAAAAACATTTACATTTCAAAAATTTTTACACCGATAAAGACTTCCTGTCAAAACTTCTAAAAGTTAAATGGCCTTGATTTCTTTTAATATTTTATTGTAGTTTTATAGTTGTAGATTTACACTGAGTATTTTACCTGAATATTTCTAAATTCAATTCAATTTAATGAAATTGTAAATGAATAGATTAAAATAATTTTAATGTCTAAATACAAATTGAATTTAAATTGTGTTTTTGCCAGTTATGTTGTATTCAGATAACATTTTAATTTTTGTTTTGGTTTTTTGGAAAGTGACAATTTTGTTAATTAATCCAATTCATTTTGATGTATTTTAGTGGAATGATAATATTTGCATTTTAAAGGTATTATATTAATAGCAAAAATAATTTGGAAAGGAAAAATCCATTCTCAATAAGATTGACATTTTATAAAACATGGTTTGACAACTCCCAGAGGAAGTGAAAGTTATTTTTATATTCTTTAAGCCACTTTAACTTGTTATCACATTTGCAATTATAATACGTATTGAAATGAACTAGACTTATAAAAACAAATTATATTAATAACTTATATAAAATATATAAAATATATAACTAATTAATTACTTATTCTAATCTAGTAAATGATATTATATATATATAAAAATATTTATTACTATAGAACAACCAGAAGATAATTAAATATATCGATCGAAGTATAAAAATAAATCATTTTATTGTGTAAAAATGATATAGGAAGAGGTATATCCTCAAAATATTAGTAAAATAAGCTTAAAAGACAGAGAACCTTAAGTAATATATAGTAATTTATTTATAAAAAGTTCTTTTTTAAAGACAAACGACCCTAATGATGCATATTTAATGAGTTATATACGAATATACGAATTTCTCTTCTGTCAATCATATTTTGGACGAATTCTTTTTTGGTTTCTAAATTTAGATTATCTTACTCTTCGAATTTTAAAGTTACTTAAAACAAATTATCAATAATTGCAACTTAATTGTAAAATCAATAAATCTATTACTTCGATTTATGAAAATTGTTCAAAATTTAAATGCTGAAGACATTGATTTCGAAAGATGCTTTCTGATTCTGATTTTCTGGATACATCAAATTGTTTTCAGGCATGACAGGAAACAACTTGGACGCCAGGAGCCTGGATGATGACGACGAATCCGAGGAAGAGACGTCCGCGTTAAGTCCCTTGATCACCGGGGGCATCAGAAAGGTTCCCTTGTGGCTCAACAGCACTACCCCTCCGATGCTGCCGAAGACCAACGACTGTCAGTACTGCCACCTGCCCTATAACGAGAGAAAGCCGTGTCTGTACATGAAGTGTCAACACGAAGACAACCGGCCCCGAATGTTTGTGCCCAACATTCTCGAGAAACTCAAAGAGGGATTTGTGGGTGGATTTTCTTATCTTTAAAATCGTTTAATTAAATATAAAAATAACTGTTTTGAATTAATAAACTCAAATACTGAATTTTTAATCATCAATAATCACTAAATCAATAATAAAATATAAAAATTAAAATAAAAACTCCCTTTGTTTTAAAGTTAACCGTAGCCACCATTGCCGGTAGCTAAATTACTGAATATATTAGAAATCCTTTTTTATTTTTCCTTCGATAGATATCGTTGTCCGTATCTAAAGTGCTGAATAAGAAAATACAATTAAAGTTGAATTGTGTTTTCTGACCATTTTTCTAGGGCATTTTTCATAACATCCTGACCCGGAAATAATATCATTTTTATTCTAATATTAATTTGGACTGGGTATGTCGCTTGAATCTATACTTTATATGGTTTTAAATATGAACAATAATTATAATAAAAATATGAAATCATAAAATTTAAATAATAATATCGTTTTAAGTAGCAATAATGATGTAACTGTTATTGTGTTAATTTTAAAATAACATTAACACACTTTGTAAAAACAACTATTATTTTCGATTTGTAATAATAGCAAGTAGAAAAGGTTGTCCTTCAAATTATTGCTAAATGCGTTCTTGAAGGAGAATTGAGTAAAATATATATTAAATCAATAACAGATCGATTATTATTGAACATAAAGCCAAAATATTTGTAATTATTAACTTTTTAACCCTATAAAATGTGTCATGATGATAGTCCAGGATGTTTTCTGCTACTAAAGGTGTCAAAATTGAAAAGTCAAAGAAGAACGTTTTTTGAGACAGTTTAAATTTATAAATTGTTTTTTTCTCAAATATTTAATATGTATATACTTTTATATATTTTATTTTTCAACATTTTGCTGTGGATTCATGTTTATTACAATTTTATCTGGTTGATTATCACATAATATATGCTATTCAGTGATTTACATTTATATAATAGCCATTATTGTAAAATTTCGAAAAATTGTAGATTTGGGGTGATGGTGATGGAACCGCTCTCATGATCGTTCACACGGTTCTATGAAAGTAAATTTTGCGCTAAAAGTTGTAAAACTTCATTATAAGTAAAGTCACGAGAGCTTACTATTTTCAAATTCTTCAATAAAAAATGCAAGCAAAAATAGCTGAGGGGAGGGGTCTGGTCGGAAATTTAACGACCCCGGTATGGATAGCGTTAATTAATGTAAAATATTCCGTATAGCGATACTATTTACGTATTACAATAATCATCCTTCTGATACGTTAGTAATTCGAATCCTGACTCACAGGAACACTTGATCGAGGAGGTCGCTGAACTCCTCGCCCAAGAGCGTCGGGGAGCCCAGCGTCGATTGCGGTCTGCTCTCGACGGCTTCATGGAGAAGTTGGAGGTTGCCCAGAGCTCCATTCGGAGCTGCCGGGGAAGTGGAGGGAAGACCCTGCTGGACAAGGAGCGCGGTAAGATGATCCGTGTTCAGCTGGAGAAAATGAAGGTCAAGGTGAGAAATATGCGACGTGAAATCACCCCTGAGGTGCTTCCAATGCGGATGAGAGAAGCCAGAGCTCTGCTCAAACTGCTGGCCGAGCTAATCGATGAGGTAATTGATGTGTCAGATTCACCTTTCAGATAGAAATATTTAATTTTGGTTTGTAAAATTGCCTAAAAGATCAATCGATATATATGATCGTTATGATTTAAATAATTTTTAATTTGTACTGCTGATGAAAACAACCTCATATCATTTCAGTAACCTTCCATATAGATTAATTAAACATTTTGGAAATAGTTGCACAGTTTAGATATGTAAATATTGAAACAATTCTTTATTTTAAAACTAAAATTCTCCACAATTCTTCCCCATTAATTACTCTTCGTAGTCGTTAAATAAAACCATTGTGGGTTTCTTTCTATTTTATCCAATTTACACAAATAATAATTCACAAGTTACTTCGAGTTAGGCTGTCTGATTTTTTAATTTTTTTTGGCTGAAATGGTTAGAACATAAATATCCAGTTGTGTGTCATAAATAATGTTCTTTTTATGACAGTTTATGTTCAGTGTAGAAAAAGAGGATGATTTACTACTTATTTAAATGTGTTCTTGTTACAGTTCAGAAATGGTCCATATACCCATGGAGTAAAGTTTTCCTCAATTAAAGTTTTGAAATAAATAAATAATGTATACAAGTAGAGACAAAGATCACTAAAAACAATTAATCCGGTTTAGATTAGCATCCATTCCATTAATCATTATTCTAATTCCAGTTTTGTGTGATGACGTCATTGACAACATTTTTATAAATATTTAAAGAAATACTTTAATATTTTCTCATATTTCTATCGGAACCCAAAACATACATCTAGTTAATATGAATTTCTTTTGAACTGGTTATATAGTTACAACAATAAATAAATAACAAATATGGTAATAAATCCATCATTGAATATGTTTTTATTATATTTTGTTAATTCTAAAATCTAATCAACTTAAAATAATTTTATGTTTTTTCGCATTTAAAAATTGTCAAGTTTTTAAAAATAAATCTTTTAATTTAATTTAATTTAGTCTAGTCTAGTTCCATCAATTTTTTTGGATTTATTTGATAGCATGCTAATTATTTGTCTTTAAAATAAAATAAATAATTTTCAATAAAATATTTTATAATTAAAAATTATTTATTCGATTTTTTTCATTCAAAATCTTAATTCTTTGAATAATCAATCTAGATAAAAATTAAAAGTTTTTCTAATTTGTTCTTGTTTTTCTAATTTATTAATTCATTGATAAGACTGAAATAAGAAAATTCTTTTTAAAATTAAGCGTTTACAAATTAACTTTCATACTACTCATGGGTATCTCCTACTACTGCAGCCCCAACATAGTCTTCCTGACGTCTTTGTTTGGATGCTGGTCGACAACAAACGGGTCGCCTTCGCTCGTATTCCAGCCCGTCATCTTATTTATTCGTCGACGGACGTAGAAAGAGGCAAAGAATGTTCCAAAGTTGTCACTCTTTTCATGCGCGTGAGTAAATAATCGGAATATGAATGAATTATAAATACATTCATATAAACAACACAACACAATATACACGAGAATATATTTAATTACAAGTTTCATATAAGTTATAAACTTTTAGTCTATAGATATTATTCAGAAATCGTTTTAATTGACTACAGATAATAAAGAGTTACTGTTTACAGTGTCAGAACTGATTCTATAATTGTGTTGCTATGTAAATACATTCAACTTAACGGTTTCTTCTAAAAGAATGATTGCTAACTAGTCCCCTGTTCACAAAAGTCAACAAGTGTATTTATTTATTTACTTCTGCAACAGACTTAAATTAACAGACTTGAGGAAATTGCTTTAACCGAAAAGCAATACATGCATATCATGCTTGCAGTATAACCGTATAGCGAGCATGCTTTTAAATATAACTATATACCGGCAGGGTGTCTGCTCCAATCAGTATTTATTAAAGTTTAAAGTAATTATATGTATATACTGAGAACATTATCTAGTTATAGTTATAGAAAATTAACTTCCTTCTAGATCAAGGACGATAATATCATAAAATTCAAAAAATATGAAACATTTTGATTAATGTAACTAGTTATAGATAGAACCTTAAAGCCTCTAATTTTACTTATTTCATCTAATGAATTAGAAGATTTTTATCGCTTTTAACTCAAAATTAATGGCCACAGAAACCCGGCCGAAAGGGAATGGGGCAATCAGGATGGACCCTCCAAGGACAGCTGAAGATGTATCTATGGCTCGGTCTTATGAAGGAAATGAAATCTTTTCGACCTGGAATTCCAGAGGGTTATGAAGAGGAAACCTTCAAGCTGCTACGTCCACCTCAAGAGATTGTTTACGTTGGTGGGTTTAAAGTGATAAACCTATTAATGATACATATTATAAATTCGTAATGTAAAATATATAATGTAAAATATTATCTACTTTCTTTACTTCATTATTCAGTTTCTCCTTTTGATACTTTCCAGGAAAGAGCTTTTTCCAGTTTAGAGCTCACATGTTCATGGCTCGCAATTTGATTGGCTCTGACGAGACCGGGCTTTCGGACGCCTTTGCCCGCATTATAATCAATGATCACGTCGTCACCACCAAAGTCATCTACGAGACGCTGAGCCCCAAATGGGACCAGACACTAATTGTCGAGTCAATGACCTTCTATTTCAAAAAGGAAACCGTCAAAGACAACCCCCCTGTTATAATTGTTGAGCTCTTTGATGAGGACACAGTTGTAAGTCCTTCTACGCATAATAAATCAATAATGAATGCAACGCATGTTTAAATGTATAAATTATAGCAAAGTACACCTGTCTGTTTCCTTGTGTATATATGAATTATTTATTATTATCAACCTGTATAACCTATTGATTTTGTCAACGGGGAAAATTTTAAAACAGATTGATTAACGATCATTTTTCCAAAACTTGTTTTTAAATCGATATTATTTTCCAAAATTATAATCGTTATTCTAATATTTACAATTGATATTCCTATTTCCAATTATGTGATTATATCTAAGTTTTCCAAGTGTCCAATAATTTCACTACGTCTCTATGTCTGATATCATCTCATTTGGAAAGATTTTAAACAAGTCATTCCATTTGATATAAAATACAATCAAATTACAATTCAAATCAAATGAATATTTTCAATTTATATTATAAATACTGCAAGATATTCTAATTGTAATGACGATTGATGTGACTTGGTTCACCTTTTATAACTTACTAAATAAAAAAAATCCCTCAATTATAGTATACGCTTGTAGAGTTGTAGAGAGAGACCTTTGTACTTTATTTTTCAACTGTAAGCTGAGAATTCATTTGATGCGCTCGGCTCATTTAAAATTCTATTGATTCGCTTAATATTTCTTTTATGACCCCACAGTTTTATGTTTTTTGTCAGTTTTATTTGATTTGGGTCTGAGATAATTCTATAAATGATTATCTGTTTCCCTCTTCGCCCCTGCAATCATCATCGAATTACTTAGATTGGCGCAATGGGAAGTCAAACAGTGAGTAGTTAGTTAATCGTAATAGTATACCCGCTATTGCGCGTCCAACAAGCGCTCCCAATGTGCGCTTTTTTGTACAGAGAAATATTGTGTTGACTTTTATGTGTATACCACCTATTCATATGCTCACTCCCATCTTCCCATTTTCCCTCATGTTTTGTCAATTAGGTAATTGTTGTCATCAAATAATTAACCAATTACTTTTGTTACGATCGCATTGTAATAGAAATATAGTTTGCTAACATATAAGTCATGTCAAAACAGAAAATGTTGGTGAAAACTATTGTGAAAAAGAATCCAACATTTATTTTAAAAGTTTACATGAATAAATTACAATATCAACGATAATAATGTTTAGATAAAGTCCCAATTATATTTATCTATTATTAATACAGATATAAATCATACAATCCAGTCTAGAGGAATCAGATATTCACTATGTCTGTAACCTTGACCTAGATTCGTCCCTTGTCACCAATGAATCCAAGTGATAAATGTCCTACTAATCTGTTCCAAATGTTCAGTGGCTAATGAAGTAAGATTAGTAGATTGTAAATATCCTAAAAAGTTAAACTCACAAATCACATATATCAAAACCAAAGTTATTTTAAAATTTAGGATAAATGAAAAATGTCTGAATATTGTTAAACAAAATTTTATTTGAATATAGTTTTTCAAGTAATTTTTCTAAAACACGGTTACATGACTATTCTCCCGATGAATAGTTAAAGAGTTGTTGAAGTAGGGCATGAATATCAATCAATTCTTTATTAATATTTTACCCGTGTTGAAAAGATGTAATTCGTTATTAAAGGTCATTGTATTTATTTGAGGATGTAGGGTGTCTCATTCATATTGCATACCTACACAATGAAATGCAAGAGGAAAGCATTATTCAAAGGAGAACATGAACTGAGAAATAAAATGTCAAATATGTTTGGATACATTTTTTCCAAAATAGAACAGGATATAGGTGGAAATATTTTCATGTTTTTTAATTTATTACATTACAAACTGCTTTGTAAAACACGAATTATTTTATTACTTTTTGTATATCGCTTCAAGTTTTCATTTCATTCTTATACTACTAATATGGCAGGTCATAAACTTTAGTGGAATTATTATTAGTTAATATTGTTATTGAGAAAACTACTCGCTTATTTAATATTTGTTGTTTAACTTTGCGAAAGTGATGTTGGCTACTGTTGGTGAAAGAAATCTATTAAAACTTTATATTAGAGAGCATGAAATTTAAATCCTTCAACGCTTTATAAAATATACTAATATTTCAACTAATATAGTGTAGACGACACTGGTTCTACAAATCAGATAAACTAATTTGTTAAATGTTTCTTTCTTTTATGTTATCAAATGCGTCTTCAATGTCCTCAAAGTGTCCTTGCCATCGTTGAGCCACTTGTGTTTGTTTCTTCATGCTTTCACATTATTGATTTGTTTATACGCCGTATTTTTTTGTAATAAAATTACTTTTCTTTAGGGGAAGTCGGAGTTTCTGGGTCGGTGCTTCTGCAACCCGGTTGTCACTTGCATTGAGGATATTTATAAGACCCCGAAGCTCGACTGGTGGGAGATCTACAGAGGGCAGACAAACGCGGGCGAGCTGCTAGCCACCTTCGAGTTAATTGAGGTGTGTATTTTAAATGTATGATTTTATTAAATAGAGAAGAGGATTATGAAATTGTAACATTATAAATAAACATTTTTACGCATCGAGGATCTTGTCTCAATTATGTTTATCAACTTAAAGGCAACTAGAAAACTAATTAAAAACTTATTTAGAACAAGTTTTTGTTTTCATTCGTCGAAGGATTTTATAACGTCGCCAAAAAAACATTAAACAAATATTTTTTTTCCGGAACTAAAAAATTATTTTGTGACGATAAATAATGACTTCCGATTGATAATCAGGTGGATTCCAAGGATCACAGCCAATGCGCCCCCGATGCCGTGCCCAGTATTCAGGAGATCAGGGACTCTCTCCCTCCAGACCTCATCGCTGCGGCGGCTGCTGCCTCTTCGCACGCTCCGGTGAAGCAGGAAAGCGCCTTTGCCGCCGCCACCAAGTGGGCCACACCCAACATGATCCTGAGCAGTGCGGCACCTCGGGAGACCGGTTGCAGGTGTTTGCTAGTTCAAACTGTTCACAAATATATTTACTTATTGTTAAAAACCACTCAAAGTAATCTAACGTTGGATAATCATTCCAAATTAGCTGACAACACAAACTTATTCTATTCAATAAGGCAGATTTGGTCAGAGAGGAAATAATAAAAATATAAAAAAGGTAAAATACAATAAAAACAGTTTTTGAATAAAAAACTAAAGTAAAATAATTTTAATATTATTTGAAAGGAATCGTGAGACGTTTCGACTGTGTATGAGCAAAAAATTATTTTATTTAAACCTTTGATTAAACTTTTAAATTAATTTAAAAATTCGCCAACAGCAATAGTCTGGTCTTGCCTGTTCCCATGGAGATTCGACCCCGCCTTTCGTCATACCGGGTAGAGACACTCTTCTGGGGAGTTCGGGAGCTTCAAAGAATCCAGCTGATGACCATCAATCGACCAAAAATCACCATCGAATTTGGTGGGGAGCACCTATCCTCGGATATCATCGCCAACGCCAAGTTAAAACCAAACTTTCCTACGCCGACGAAATATATCGACCTGGTAAAGTAGCCAATTTGAATTTTGTTGAATAATTTAAAAGAAAATTCTTTGAGATAATGGGGGCGGCCATAAGCCACTTCTAAAATTGACAATTTTTATTCCTTCATGGATTAATGTTTGCGTTGGTTTATGTTGAAAGTGTAAAAAGATTCACCAAAACTAAATAGAAAATGCAAGGATTGTTTTTGTGAACATTTATTTTATACAAAATACTTCTTCCTCGCTCGAGTTTATCTCAGAAATCAATCAATGTTTTGTTACTATTTGTAAACGAATTACATGGAGTTCATTTTATTATTTCTATTCTGGTTTGTAACAATTCTAACATAGCCCAAATGATTTCCTTCAAATGCAGGATGTCAATATTTTCACCAGAAGATAACGAGCTGAGGGAGTTCTATTGTTGGGTAAATATTGACTTTTCAGAAACTCCCGGAAAACCAGCACTATTGGCCCCCCCTGATGATTCAGTGTGAGGACTGTCGGCAGTTTGGACGGACGATTCTAGTCGGTAACCATGTCATCTCCACCATCACAAAGTACCTCATGCGTTCTTCAGAGCCTCCAGCAGCCATCACGGGACCTGTTGGAACCATTGATAGAAAGGTGTCAGGTAAGATGTTGAGCAAAATAGAAAAATTAGGACGTTTGTTATTGAGTATCTACTTTAATTTAAAGACAATTTAATTTACCGATTTATATATACATAATGTGTAAAATCATAAAAATAATTTAATCCTGATTAGTTTATAAAACTTGTTAGACAAATTTCATTTTTGGCTGCTGTGGTGGACTATTAAAACTTGTTATTTTTTAACGTGTCAATATTTTAAAGGTTTAAAATTAAAATTAAAATGAATAATTAAACAATTTATAATTTGATCGAGTCTATTTATAGCAAAATATTTCAGTTTTTTAAAATTTATTCGTCTGAATTCCTAAAGTTGTTATTCAGAATAAAATCTATTCGTTCGTTTTCAAATGTTTTTTTGCAAGCTGCTTGTTTAACATTTCTATAAAATAAAATCTTTTAGTGGAGTCAGACTTTCGGGGCAGTGGTCCCACAGGAATGCTTGCCGGAGCTCGAACCCTTGCCCTCAGATCAGAGGCCCTCAACTCGGGGAGAAAAACTTCCTCCAACTGTTCCACTCCTCCCTTGAAGTCAAAACTAATGATGCCAACTCATCCTGGAACTCCGATGTCGTCATTCCAGATTCGGTCGAAAAAGGTCGGTTGAAGTGAATGTGTCAGGAGGGGTAATGCGGGTAATGTAGAATATATGAAACCATTAAAATAAAATATTATCAAAAATTATTTTTGGCCTGGTTCACTTTTCAAATTTGTAAAATCATTTAACGATATATTGATAGGGACTACTTGCAAACAACACAATTAAGTAGTAACATATCATTTTCGTATAGCATAGCAACTATTTCTCGATGCAACATGCACTCTATCGTCCTCTCTCAGATGAGTACTGTCTCCCAGTACGCGGCCCATGACTCGGGAACCCCCACATCCTCCCCGGCCATTTTACAGACACGCTCCCAGTATTCCTTCTCCCTGCCCAAGTCGGACCATGATAAACGATCGATAAGCTCGAGTGACCGGACCGGTACACCCCGGGAGTCCATTGTGACCACCCCTCCCATTCCGGGTTCGGCCCTCATGTCTCCATCACAAATAGACACGATGCAGTGCAATTTTGAGCAGGAAGAAATTCAAGAGAACCAGCCGCTTCTTGCCAAAAAAGGTAGGAGGACATTTTTACAAATTCATTACATTTCGGGATTAATTAACCAATGTCTAATAGATAACTCATACAACAAGACAAAATTCTCCATGAAAATATTGTGTTAAAGTCAAAAAAATTTAAAAATTTAGATCTAAAATCTAGGAATGTTTTTAAAAAGTTTTCGATAACCCCTTTTTAATAATCTATACGAAAGTTTGGGTAGAAGCAATTACGTTCTATCAGTTTAATATAATAAATAATTGCATTTAATCTTAAAGAATTTTTCACGTCCATCCAGCATTGTTTAAAACATAAAAATTTTTTGTTAAATTTAACCCCAAATAATATTATCACAACAGAACAGTGACATTAACTTAATAGATTAACTGAAACAAAAAAGATCGTAGAAAAACGAATAATATTGTTAACACGATTATTCTTAAACTACAGCTTCTTCGATAGCTTCGGGTGGCCACCAACTTGACCTAACTCCAGCGGTGGAGGTAGTCCCTTCTTTACAGACTAGCCCTCTGCTTGCTGGTAGCGGCGGCGGTGTAGGTGGAGCTGGTGGGAGTCGAACGAGTCGGGCTGGAACTCTCACATCGAACGCGATTATGCCAGCCGCGATCATGGAGGGGAGACCACTAGGAGCGGTATTTATGCTTCTTCATATATTTATTATCTGGAATCTTTCTTCTTCTAAAACCGTATTAGGCGTTAAAATATTTTGATTTGATTCAAAACTACAGAAATTAATCCACATAAATATTTTAAGGAATTAATGTTTTGAACATGGTAACACCTCGTTCATGTTTTTTCTGATATTTTCTATTTAAACACGCAATGTAATATTTATCTCCATGGAAAGCGTAATTTTAAACAAAGTTTAGGTATATTGTATTTATAAATCACGTTAAAATGCCGCTGTATTGTATTCAAATTTGATTAATATGTTCTGACTTATTATTATTATTAATGAATGAAATGTTGACCTCGAATTAGCCTTATTGGAAGTAAAAAACAAATACCCCTTTCCAAATCAATTGTGATAATTTTTCTATCTCTTCAAGTAATTGTTAAATTAAAATACTTTCATTAATTTTGTAGCGTTCTCGCCGAAATTGTTAGTTGTCTGGACTGTATAAAGTGGAACAGACCGCTCTAATTAAGAAAAATGATATTAAAAACAGGGATGGAATAATCACCGATCTAAAGAATAAAGACGACGAAATTTTCCGCCAAACATCCCCTTATTAATAAATTGAAAGAATTCTCAAACCAAAAAAGTCTAATCGGAAATTGAAACAATGAGGACAATATTTCTTGCCCAGCATTTAAGATAATGTTTTTTTTTATTACGAACCAGATAAGGTAAATATCTCTCCCCAGTCAGACTGATTGGAATTCGCTCTGCTATGCTTCACAGACATAAATTTTGACCGTAAATGTAATATTCTTGATTACACAAATTTCTTACACCCAAAATCTAATTCTTAAAAATATTATTTATTTTTTCATTAACTATAATAGTTATACTAACACTGTTATTATTCCATTATTATAGTTAGTGTAAAAAGTTTTGTGAATTTTATACTAGAAAATCTTTATAAAATCTTTATAATGAAACAATATTTTTGAATTTCAATCAATGTTTAGATAAATTACTTAACATATTTATAAAAGCAAAAATTAATTAGTTTGAAAAGTATTCTTCATTTAAATGTTAATAAAAATCGATTAATTGAAACACAAATGCTTCGATCTAATAAAAATTATAATATTTAAGTATTTTTTATATCTAAACACAACTGTTTCTAATTATATTCTAAAGCGTCTTTTTTAAGACGGACTTGAGACAACTGTCATGTATACTTTATCCCTCATATGCAACATTGTCTTTTCTTTTCTTTCTCATTATTTCATATAAATTGTTCATTTGATTGACATCAGCAGAACTTTCGGGTACATTACTAGAGCAATGGATCAATTAATTGTACATTTAAATTATTCAGTACTTCACACATCGCAAAATTTTATAAACCAGAACACGATATTGTATATAAAATGGTTTTGATCCGGTTTTATTTTCTAATAATAAACTTGAACCAATAAAAATGATTTATATGAGATATTTGTTGGAGATAAAGTTAAATTATACACAAGCATTTTTATTTATGTTATTGGGATATGGATTTTTCATTGTTTTATAGGAAGTCACAATTGTTTGATAATAAAACTATAAAAAATAAAGCTAGATATTGATTCATATTTTAGAGTTTTATATATT
>JAUZNC010053211.1:0-13884 GCA_034780395.1 Vannuccia rotundouncinata | reverse complement strand
TAGTGTGCAGTGCAGTGCGGTGCTTAGATGCTTACATAGTGTGCAGTGCAGTGCGGTGCTTAGATGCTTACATAGTGTGCAGTGCAGTGCGGTGCTTAGATGCTTACATAGTGTGCAGTGCAGTGCGGTGTTAGAATGTTAAAGAATTGGCGCGGTGTCTTTTTATTTTACACCCGTTTTATTTTTAGTTTTATTAGTTATTAAAACAAAATCCTAGAAATGTTCAAAGCAAATGAAATTACTTCTCTTTTTCTAATTCTAACACTGTTACAATGACATATTAGAGTAATATTAATAAAATTGTAAGATATTTTCATCACATAAAAATGGGTATAATTATTAATGCAAAGGAATAAATTGTTTTAATTGGTATACATGTAACATTTGAGGTATTTTTAATCAGTTTTTTTAGTAAATTAAATCAGAAACAACATTGTACATTTCTAAATTTTAGGTTTTGTGGTTTTACTCTAGTAGTAGTTGTTATGTTCTGGTTTACATAGCTTAACGATTTGTAAAATAGAAAACTTTTTTATCGGTTCATTCAATACATTTTTAAAAATTGTTTTTGATTTATTATATGAAAATGGAAGAATTTGTTTTTAAAAAACATTAACATCTTATGAATTCTGTCTATTTGTTTGCAAAAAGTTCTCGATAATTTAATTTAAGAGTATCTGAGTAAATCAATATACAAACATATTCAATTAGATAAAAAATTGTTTTTTAAATTCTAGAATACATATTTTACGAATTACCTCCTTCATAAACAACCTCTTTTTGAAATTTACCAATATTATTAACTTTTATTTATGATAAATAATTTGTAAACGTTCACATTCACATTCACATTTATACAACTAATATTGTTTAAAATATTATTTGTTCATATCGATTATTTCAATAAAAATCAACTAAACATAATGTAATTCGCGTTCGTACTATCGACTATCCACAGTCAACATTCCATTCAACCTTTTTAATATAACTATTAAAAAATTATTTAGTGATTAATTTAATAATTCTACTCAAAATTCGTCAATAGAAATAGCATAAAAAGCAAAATAGCAGCATTGTCCAGATAGCAATTTTTAGGGATGGTTTCCTATTTTAGATTTAAACGGACTGGACATCTATTTATTTATTTTGGAGAACGTGCTCTGTTCATTAATACCAACTTAGCGATTTGCACACTTATTGTGATATTGTTTATTATTATGAATTTTGCTTTTTTATTTAGTTTGGATTTTTTTTCTTCTATTTTTTTATAAATAAATTTTAACGTTTATTATTGATTTTAGTGCAATTTGTGCTTGTCATTTAATTTATCTTATTGATTGTGTTCTTACAACTTTCTTCTCTATTTTGAAAAGTAGCGGTTCTAATGGTTTTACTTATTTTTAAATTACGAAATGTGTGTTTTAATAAGATTTTGCATAAATGTTTACATTAAAACATTCTTTGGATATTCCTATTTTACTGTAGTTTTTAATAAGTTTCATGCTGCTACAAATAAGTGCTACCGTGTCATTTTATTTAACTTTTGTTAAATTTATAAGGTAAACTATTTCATTTTTAAATGTTATATTTAAATAAAACTTTGTAAACAATAAACCATACATAAACAAATTTTTAATGTCAAATATATCTAATTCAAAGAAAAACACACCTGTGATATTAAAAAATATTAACTAAAATTCATATTCCTTGAATATTGCATTTTTATTCTAATCGGATAATGCAATTTTATTATTTAGAAACCCACTAAAGTCTTGCCTAACTATTAAAAAAAGATAAAAAAAGTTTTTTATTGTGTCCCTGATGTTTCCAGTTATTATAGTGAATAAAAATAAATGGATCGAATTAAATAAAGGTTTTTTAATTGTTACACAAAAATTTTCCCGTATTATAAGAAAGATTAAAAGAAAACGTTTTATTTTTTAACAACTTTTTTTTCTATGATTATCAAATAAATTCTATTAATTGTATTAAATTCTCTTACATTTTTTTAAATAAATTTAAATATACGTAAACGTAATTTCAAGCTCTATGGGAGGTGAACTATATTAAACAAATTTACAATGCGTAGTTAACACATTAAATTGGATATCATTTTATTGTCGCGAACGAATTCACAAATTTTTTGTTTTAGAAAGAACAAATTATTAAAAAAATGTAAAATTCTATATTAATAATATTTAAAGATGTTGTGATAACTTAAAATAGAATACAAATAACTTATACCAAATTTAGAACAAATTGTGTATTCGTATCCTGAATATTTCTAATTAATTCTAAATTCGGTGGCATTACAATATAAAAATACAATAAAATTTAACTGTTATAACCCTCACATTGTTAATAATTTTATATTTCAATCCATTGACAATTTTGTCATTTTAATAAATTATTTTTCCATCTACTTTTATCTTGAAGCAGTTCTATATTCTATATTTTGAATATTGCTTCATCGTATTTGCTTTCACTTTCAGGATGGAGATACGGATTCAGATAGTGACATCGACGTTTTTCAAGATATCGACGTCGACGTGAAAAGTGAAGGTAAGAAGATTGTTCAATGATTTTTGTAAGCTTCCAGATTTGACTTTATCGATGAAGGTAGTGGACTAGACTTCCACCTTTCTTACTACTTGTTCATATAGCTACTATACATCAATAGTGGTGGAATTTGACCACTCGACCACGTTACACTTGGATTATATGATAAAAAATTGTGTTCTGTAATATCATACTATTCTATATATAAGGAATTTGGAAAATTTTATTTTATAAATAATATCAAATAATTTCAGAATAAGATTTAATTCAAAACAAAATATTGCTGTCTCATATTCTTATATACAAACATTTTTATGACATGTAGAAGTCATAGGAATGACTTGATTACCAGAATGATAAAAGATAAAAAATAATTCAAAACTTCTCCTTTCCACAAAAATGAATAAAAAACGATAAGTGACAATATTACCATTAATATAGATTAATTCTGCATATTTTTCACACGTTTCTATTTTGAAGCTGGGGACAAGACGGGACTTGTTGAAATTCCCGAACACGAGGACACCGAAGAAGATAAGGGGAAGTCGAAGAAGAAAAGACGACGACTAAAGAAGAAGAAGAAAAAGAAAAAGGATGCACAAAAGGACAAAAAGAAGAAGAAAGATGGCGCGCTCTCTCGTTTACCATTCGGAAAGGTAAATGACATGTTTCAGGAATATTTAATGAAATGTTGGTGATATCTTATGTGCTATTGGAGAGCATAGAATAAAGACTTTAATTTTTGTGCAAAATTTTTGATGTAATTTAGAAAGACAGTGCAAAGAAGTTCCGCGATGAAAAAGACGATGAAGAAGAAGACGAATTGACCCCCAACGAAGACAACAGTTGGATTGAAAGGATGACTGTGAGTAGTCTGTTTGTTGTATGTATTTTGTTTTTCTCCTCTAAATATACTACACTGATATGGATTGATCCCATTTGATTTAAACGAAAAATAACCGATATTTGTCCTTTTCATAATGAAACATTTTAAAATTAAATGTTTGATTTCACGAAATTACAGAATATTTTCTTTACACAGTTAATTTTGTTATGCACAGTTTTTGAAATTGCCTTTATTTGTTAACATCATTTTTTAATAATTTTTGCGTCTTATAAAAATCTAATAAGAAAAGTTATTTATAATAAATACAAAGTTTTTACTTTTTTTCTAAACATTTTTTGAAATTAACAAAATCGTAATTAAGTAAATTTCAATATAATTTATAAAGATACTCATTTTTCTTAAGACGTCTTAACAATCATCTATGCATAATTATCTAGATTTATCCGAGTCCACTGGAAGAAGTGAAGTCATTTGAAGGATTTAACACCTTCACCCGAACCTTCGCCCTCTTCAAAGGCAAACAGGAGAACGACGACGAACCGCCTGAGAATCGGATCGTTGGTTACTTCAAGGTAGACACAGAACCTCTTGTTTACTTAGCATAATAATTATTTGACTAGATTATTGTTTAATTAATGGATTAATGAATATTAACGATTTATGAAATTAAAAATTCTTTGAAAAATATTGAACAATAAAATTTGTAGATTATCCATCTTTGAAATATTAAAATAAATTCGCTGGAATCATGACACTAAGAAGTACGTTTTAGGTATCGTTGTTCAACTTGATTACTTGATATTCTGGCTTTCGTTTATTTTAAAACATTTAAATTTTTCTTTAAAGGACGACAAGTATATACAATGGTAATTTTAACATTTAAAAAGATGTCCATCTGAAATACTCTCTATATATAGACATTTAGTTTGAAGTACTTTCAAGTTGAAAATGAAAACAGTATTTCTCTGTAAACATTTGAAACACATTTGAGACTTTCATCAATTTTTACATCTTAATATTTTATAATCTACATTTTATTTTTTTAACGAAATACATTTAACATATCATTTAAAAAGTAAAGAAATGCTAACGAGTGAAAAAGTATAACAAATAATTTCGGGTACTTGGTACGTAGGTAAAATATCATAACTTACACTCTGGATTTGGGTTAAAATTTGAACAATATCTTTGGTTAAGGTTCCATTTTACTTTCAAAGGTAAATTTTTATTTGTGGCACCAAACAATTGTCAATTTTTTTTGACTGTGCAATTCTTACATTCAACGGATCTATTCTATAATTAATGAATGATTTTTGTGTAAATTTAGTTTTCTTTTTAGAGTTAACTTTAAAAATAAAATTTATATACTTACTTACATTCTTAAGCTTTCAACTCATAATTTCTCAGAGATCAATAAAGGCAATTTACGGAGGATTATCAGAGTATAAATCACTGTTTAAAATTATCGTTCAACATCAAAAATAAAGAAATTATAGAACAAAGTAATTATAATATTTTATTTGTGTTATTTTTATTTTATATGTATGTATTACTCGAAATTAAGAAAACATTTTAATCCTTTTTCCTAAATAAATTTAAGATATAATTATATTTAATAGCAAGCATTTCAAATTGCAATTTGCAACAAATCAATTTTAAAATGAAAAAGAATATTTCCATATTTTTACGTTTGTACCTTCACTAACAATTTAACTTTCTCTTTTACAATTATTTTTAGAATTAATTCAGTTTATGTTTACATCAAATAACCCTATCTTATATTATTGAAGAAATTTCATCATTATATAGATTGCACCATTAAATAAATCAAAATTTACGTGTTTATAATTATTCCAAAATAATATAATATCGATAATATTCATTGGATATAATATTTTTCTATCGTTTTAACAATATTGTTTTAAAGTCTAATTTTCAAAATTATAAACGGGACGAGTCACGCATTTCCGTCTCTCAAAACATTTTTAGAATATTATTTATATGCAATGGATAAGTAATTTATAAAACATTAAAGTGTATTTTTTATTTAGAATATCTTAATAAGCTGACCTTTATTTTTTGACGATGTAAATTGATGACATTTTTTTGTTTTACATTTCTTCTCAGGGAAATATATTGATTTACAAAATAGAGGAGGACGAATTTGGTAAGGAAGTGGAAACAGGGAATCTGTATCTTTACAAGGACCTGCCAAGCAACGAGCCAGTTTCTCTATTGGTCAGGATCTACATAATTCGGGTAGATTTATTATTTATGTTCTGAGTTTCATATAATCATTGTTTTTTTTCCAATTTTCATAATAATGTTGAAGTTCTGATATCAATGATCTAATATTTTATTCAGTAAATGTTTCGCATTTAAAAATCAATGAATTAATTATCGATGTTTTAAAATTTGAGTAGAAGGGTAGAGACAGTTCATCTGCCTATTTCTTTTCATAAAAAAGATTAATTCATTTATGTTTTTCAAAATTACCTGATTTTACATTGAAAAATAGAAAAATAGTGAATACAGATTAATGAAAATTACAGTTAAAATATGTTTGTGTTAATGAGCTTTATATTACTTAACAGTAATATATGACAAAATAGTTATTTTTTTATATATTTGAAGTCTATTACATTTATTTAATTTTAAAGTAAATTTGTTCATTTTTTATTTTTGTTCAATATTTTTTATTTTAAAAATTATAAAAATATTCTTGATTTTTTAATTGTGGAATATTTGAAAAGATATAAATAATCGGTTTAATAACATATATTTTATATTAAAAAGACGAGTCAAGACACCAATTACATTATTTACAATCATTATTAAATTTTCATAAAAACATTGTATTCACAATTTCCTAAAAATTTAAGTGTCTTCGAAAACAATTATTGATCATAAAGTAAATAAAGACAAAACATATTACCCTCTCACACACCTTAACCTTAAAAAGTATTTCTCTCAATTATCATCCGATGTCTAAATAATGTTTTCTTATATTTCAAAACGCAGGCAAACGATTTACACCCGACAGACCCCAACGGAAAGTCTGACCCTTATATTGTCATTCGACTAGGCAGCAAAGTAATAAATGATCGCGAGAACTACATTCCCAAACAGCTGAATCCAGTCTTTGGAAAGTGTTTCGAATTGGAGGTGAAGTTCCCCCAGGAGTCCATGCTCATGATTCAGGTCATGGACTGGGACCTCGTCAGTGGCGACGATTTGATTGGCGAAACTAAGATAGACCTCGAAAATCGATATTACAGCAAACACAGAGCTCTGTGTGGTCTGCCGAACACTTACGAGCTGTAAGTTAGAATGAATTATTTAGTTACGAATTTTAAACTACATTTTTATCGATTAGAATTTTAGTCAGAGGATGAAATCAAAAAACTATTAATAGTTAACGATTTACATAATATATGTTTTAAATTGTGACTATGCTTAAACACGGTTATAACAATAGCTGCTTTATTGTATTTTCTCAAGCCCTTTTTGTCATCCTAACAGTCACCCCTCCGTTGCGTAAAAGTGTAGAACACGTAATATAAATATATCCATTCTATAAAAAGCTTTATACTCAAGTGCAATCGCTTTTGTTCTTATTTAATTTAAACGTATGTATAAACTTTAAAAATCTATTGATCAACTCTCTTTATTAAAACAGAAATGGTTACAACAAATGGAGGGACCAGCAGAGCCCCTCTCAACTCCTCTCCCGGTTGTGCAAAGAAATTAACATCGAGCTGCCCAAATACGAAGCTGGTCTCAATAAAGTCACCATTGAAGGAAAAACCTTCTATGCCGATGTTGAGGTGGAGAACGAATCTGGTGAGTTTTACTGAAGGATGAAATCCTCATTTGCATTCAATGTATTTCTATCGTTCCGCAATTGACGCAACTAACTCTTCAGGGGAAGTGAAGCAATCCAACGAACCGTTGGCCCTCGAGGTCCTGAAGAACTGGAAGCAGATCAACAATGGCTGCGAGTTGGTCCGCGAGCACGTCGAGGCACGGCCCATCTTCAACCCAGAGAAGGCCGGCATTGAGCAGGGCCGCCTCGAGATGTGGGTCGATATGTTCCCCAAAGAGCTGGGGCATCCGCCCAACCCAGTGGACATCACTCCTCGTGTGCCCAAGAGCTACGAACTTCGACTGGTTGTTTGGAACACCGAGGACGTCATCCTCAATGATGACGGGATGTTGACAGGAGAGAAGAGCTCTGATATCTTTGTCAAGGGCTGGATGAAGGGGTTGGGTATTGACGACCAAGTAACAGACGTCCATTATAGGTACTGTGGATTACGCGGCTTAACATTTAATAATGAGTTTAAGTTTAAACAAACGATAATTGAAAACGAAAGTGAAAGTATACCACTAAAACTCAAACAATTTAACGTAACAACTTTTGAGTTAATATGGCGGAGTGTGTCAGAGCGGGACATCATTAAAATATTCAACACAATACGTAGAATAAAAATAAAATAAAGACAAAAGCACCCTCTGTAATAAAATTAACCCTATATTATGACCACATTAAAATTGACCAATTAGTATTTTTACTTCTAAACTTTAATTTGGTTTGTATTAGCGGTTATTTTTATCACAGAGATTGTTTTTACGTTACACTTTGTTTTTTATATTTTAGTTGTAATTTTTCATAATTTTTAAAATCATGATAGTTAACTGAGTTTAACATGCATTTCACCACTTTATGTCGGATTCAATTATGAGAGGAAGTCTGTGTTCATCTAAACGTTATGGGTTGTACAATTAGCTTTACAATATATTTTAACATATGGGACTATTGAGGATTTAAAAATATTGATTTCAAAATAAATTTATGAAAACTTTGATTTTAAAGTATTTTTAATAATTTAATTTCTAAAATCATTTCCATGAATTTTCCAGTTTTGATATTTTTGATTTAAAAGAATATTTTTTAAGTGAAATCGATACTTTAAATACATTTATAGATATTAATTTTCTTCCCTGACTCATGTTAACTATGCTTAATTAGGTACATTATTTAAATATAATATTGTATCTATCGGATTATGTATCGTACATTCTAGGTCATTATCCGGTGAGGGCAACTTCAATTGGCGGTTTATATTCCAATTCGATTATCTCAAAGCTGAGGACAAAATTGTCTACAAAACCAAAGAATCTCCCTTCTCCATTGACGAGACAGAGTTCAAGGCCCCCTGTAAACTCTTTCTGCAGGTCTGGGACGCCGACATCGTTTCAGCTGACGACTTTTTAGGAGGCCTGGAAATTCTACTTAGCAAGGTTCCTCGTGGCGCCAAAAGTTCCAACTCATGTGGACTTCATCAGCTCGTGAAGGATGGATCTGTACCCACTATTTCTATTTTTAAAAATAAGCGATGTCGCGGTTGGTGGCCATTCGTAGCTGAGAGTGAAGATGACCCCAATGAAAAAGAAGTTACGGTAAGTTTACTGCTTTGTGTAAGTTTATTTTCTTGAGCTAAGACACACGGAGGCAAAATTAGTAGTATGTAAGAGAGTATATCCAACTCAAACAAAAATCCTTTAATCGAACAAAGACCTCCGCACCTTTACTAGTTAAATTTTTCCGCACCTTTGTATTTGAAATTTCTGCCAACTTTAACGAGTTAAATTCTCATCCAATAGAAGTCCAGTTAATTCAAAGTTAAAATTAATCCCCACATTGCCATAGTATATATTGAGCAATCGAAACATTTGATGTTGCACCCTACCATAGTAAATTGTCGATCAATCATATATATTTAAGTAATTAAAATGTATGCTATATGAGGAGGTGTGTGAGTTGTTGATTTCATTCGCCTTTCTTACGAGATCTCTGTCGGTCGTCTCTCAGTTGGTCTATACTCCCGCTTCTGCAATGGCTTAATTTACTTCACATTATATTATCGAGGTGACGTTCCAGGCAATAATCCCGCTCATTAAGGTGAGTCCTCACCGGTGCGTTCAGTTTCAGGAGAAATTTCTGGACTTTATCGACATGAAATCCTCCCCAGGCTCAACTCTCCTATTCATGAGTGCTATCTTCATGAATCCGAAGGGTCCTGTCAACTATCAAAGTCTCGGCTGTACCCAGACTCTGGAAACATGTAGTTAAGAAACTCGTCATCATCTTGCCTCTAATATTGGATGGGTGGAGACACAGGCGTTATTGAAACTGTCTGGATTTCTCTCCAACCCAAAAGAAGCTCCGGGACTACCAAAACCTTTGAGAGACATTTTCCTGGGCAATCCTGGATTGCTGGCAACTTTTCGGGAGAACTCGAATATTTCGTCGCGATAAGTCTGTGTAGGCAGCATTTGAGAATTATGGACGCTCTCTAAGGTCTAGAGGCTCCTCTATATAGTTGGACGAGACTGTTGGAGAGGCTGGTGTAATAGAGATTAGAACAGTTGAGGAAGGTGGGCCCGTTTGATTTTAACTCGTAAAAGTGCTCGTTTGAGTTAGATATTCCCTTTACATACTACTCAAATGTTTAAAGAATTAGGTATATATTTCCATTTTCATTGATTGTATGAAATGTATAAACACAAATTATGCAATATCACTAAACATTATATTTCAAAACACATTGTAATATATTGTTGTTGCACAATACTATCACCTTGTTTCATACTTAATAAATATTATAAAATCTTTAAGGTGAATGCGAATTACGCTCTGGCTTAGAGTTCTATAATATAAAATCATTTATTTCAGGGAAAGATTGATGCTGAACTTCAACTTTTCTCCGCCGAGGAAGTTGAAACCAATCCGGCTGGACGAGGAAGAGAAGATCCTTGCAGTCTTCCAGACCCAAAGTAAGACTTTATTGAATGCCCATGTTAAATAGTTACAGTTATATCTGCTTCATACATTTAGTTATTAAGATTTCTATTGCGTCGTGTTAAAATCAATATTTTAATTTATTTTAGGATTACAGTTATCTAATATTTGACACGAATATGTTTGGAGGCATGCATGCATATACGATTTCTAAAATTATAAAAATATTGTTTTATGTGTTTGATAAAAAAAACATTTTGAATAAGAACTCATGTGTACTAATTTATTGATTATTTTCAGTCGTCCGGACGGATCCTTCCTGAGTTTCATGAACCCACTTAAGACCCTCAAGTACCTCATTTGTAAGAGGTACAAATGGTTGATCATTAAAATCTTCATTGTTCTGGCTCTCTTGGCCCTGCTGGTTCTCTTCATATACAATAGTCCTGGTTACTTGGCTAAGAAAATCATTGGTGCTTAACAACACATAAGGTTGGTTGAATATTTAAATGTTTATTTATTTTACATTTAATTGTTCAATGGAATCCTTATGTATCGGAATTTTGGTAGTATCGGGCTATTATAAATGGAATCTGTAAAGTATTCATTCATTTATTATTTAATTTTCTTTAAATTTCACATTATTGCACTTTGAAATGTTTTATTTATTGTCAGCTACGAAACATTGTGTTTTTGTACGTTTTTAAAATGTTTCAAGATCTGCTGATTTAATGCATGTAATTAATTCTAATTAATTAAAATATTTAATTTAGCATTGATATTTTATTTAACAAACTTTTAAAAACTTTTTTTTGCCAAATTTCGAAACATTGCTTTAAAATCGGGGTCTGATATATAGAGCAATTATAAATTCCAATTATATTATTTTCTATGCATTTTGTTTACAGCATGTAATCAGAGTGGCTATTCCACCTTAGTATGATACAATAAATAATCACATCCATTTAATATTGATACACATTGATATGACACTTAGTATAGATGAAATTGAATCCATTGCGAATATATAGCATGTTACTTATAGCGTAGTATACAAAACCTATAAGGGTATCAGGGATCAATAAGAGTCACGTGATATGTTATACTGTAATATCGATTAACATCCCATTTAAGTTTTGTTTGGATTTCAAACAGGATTTTTTTACGACAATTTTTACAAAATTAAAAAAAAAATTTTACATGAGTTAAATTTGTATATAATATTTTACACATTTTCTAAAATATTTAGATATTCGATTTACGATTATCTCCATAGTGATTTAGTGTGATTTTGAACAATCATTATTTTGATAATAATTTTACATTTTTGACTAAAATACAAAAGTCTTCATTTTCTGTTTTCAGTCATTTGTGACGGTAGAATTCCCATATATGCAATACTTTCCTGATCTGATCGATGGCACGGCTACCACTTCTGAAGTACACAATATATTTAATCCTATTACATATATAATGCAAATATTTTGCTAAAATATGTTATTTTATTATTTCATTTTTCAAGTAGTATATTTTGATAATGATATATACACAGATGTATGTGACGCAACTGAATCTGAAGATAAAATATGCATAACAATCAATCATGCTCCTTATACATATATAATACTTTCAGCGTATAATATTGAGTTGAAAGTAAATTTTATTCAGAATTGAAAAGTTTGCCTATATATAATAAAAAGATAATCTAAAAGTTATGAAATTATTAACTAGAATAATATGTTTAAGGAAAAATTAGTGTCAAATTATTAATTAACTATTCCGTTGAAACAAATTAATTTTAATCCGTTATTGGAAAGTTGTAAGGCATCTGTTAGGTATAAATTATTTTTTGAGTGTGAAATAAGAATAGTTTAAATTATCTAAACATAATTTAACCAGAGATCACGTGATGTGTTTTGAGATAAGACGTCAACAAATAATACTGCTATCTTTTTGTTATGATCCTGAACTCTTAACCTGGATCGTATAAAAAAACTGATCATGTTTCGAATCAATTAAATATTGTTGTTCTATACTGCTTTTTTGTTGAGAAGGGTGTCTTCCTGAATTGTTTGAAAACAGTTTGGAATTTGAGGTACCTATATAAATGCTATATACACTATCAAATACCTGCTTTCAGTGAATTTCAACCTTGTGTGTAAGTGTGTATATATAGAAATATTCATAAATAATAGAATGATATAAGAATTACCTTAATTGAGTTGAGAACAAATATATTATCTATATTTTAATGTTTTATATTGTATTTCATTTATTTGTATACCATCTCTGCATACAACATTTCTATAACAAAAAATACATTCTGCATTACTTTTAAAACGGACTTACTTTTCACTTATTTAGTATTAGAGGGTATAGTTAGATATATATGATTATATCAAAACATTAAAACATATTTTGTGGATATTTGAAATCATATTTGAGATCAAAATTTAACTTTAATTGAAATTTTAATAATAATTATTGTAAAAAAGTTATTAGAAAAGCATTCGTTTATTTTTAACCTTCCGATTAATATTATAACTCATTTAACTAATTGCAGGTCCTTTAATTATTAAATTTTATCAAAAGTCACCAAACATGAATCAACCATTGGACCCAACACAACGAAACCAGAATATTGTTAGAAACCAGAATATTGTTAGCTAAACATGAATCAACCATTGGGCCCAACACAACGAAACCAGAATATTTTTAGCCAAACATGAATCAACCATTGGGCCCAACACAACGAAACCAGAATATTTTTAGCCAAACATGAATCAACCATTAGGCACAACACAACGAAACCAGAATATTGTTAGGCAAATTTGAAGTCAACTGTAGTTTCAGTTTTGACTTGTAGCAGACTCCTGAGAACAGGAATCGGATGACAGTATCTGAAACTACTCGTGAAGAAATAGAAATGCAATTGTTGTGGACGTATATTTTGTTAAAATCCGATAATATACATCAAATAGAATAAAGTATTTTACAACTAGGGCAACGTGTAAGTTTATTTATGTTCGGTATGTTTGAAGTTTGTTATTGCAATTTTGTTTAACATTTGACAAATGGAAAAGTATTTTTTATTTAATTATAAAGTTAAATTTTATTAAATAATTTAAAAATATATATTTTCTTCATATTCACTAAATATTTGTCAAAGAACATAATGTAGATTTGCATAATGCACTCTTGTATTAAACTGTAAATGCCACCATTTTATTTTTTACAATTTTTTATAAATAATGGTTTGCATGCAGCTAAATTTAATATAATAGAAAAATCTATAATTTTTATTTTAAGAAAATTGAAATTAATTGAAATTTCAGAAAATCAAAAAAATTATTTTAGTTTTTATTTAGAAAAATTAAACAATTTTTTTCTTCAGTAACCATCTTGAAAATGCTTAAACAATTGTGATGTTTATTGCCTTACAGATTTTGGAATATTATTGATTATAGATAGTAATATTTAAAATGGTTCGTTTAATTCATTACTATTTGCACTAATTTCAAATTCTCTTTCACTGAATACATAAGTAACTTCTACAATAGACGATGTATCTAAAAGGTTCCTGTAATTTCTTCAAACTACTTTATAACTCCAATCACTTCACTGTCTGAAATCAGTCCAGTTTTAATCTTCGACAACCCCCTGCACAATTGAC
>JAUZNC010053200.1:0-14865 GCA_034780395.1 Vannuccia rotundouncinata | reverse complement strand
CTCAATATGTAATTCAACGAGCTACTGCTGCTTGGTTATCACGCTTGCAAAGTTGCATAGATGCACGTGGTAAACACCTTTGGATATATGTGTTTGCTTGTGCATTTCTTTGAACATTCACAACCTTTGGATATTTATTTTGGATATTTACTTTTAAATACATATTTCAATTCTATCAAAAATAGTTACATTTTTTGTGTATATTATAATACTTGGAAATTCCAAATAATCTAAAATAGATTGTGAATTTATTAATAAAATTAGATTGTGGAATATTTCAATTCTATCAAAAATAGTTACATTTTTTATGGGGCACCCTGTAGTTTTAAGCCTTAGAATGCATCTAAATAATAATTATTTTTGAGATTATATCATATAGAATGCAGATTATAGGCTTCAAAAATCATTTATTTTATTAATTAAAATCATTCAAAATTTATAGTGTGAATATTACGTTTGAGAGAGTATTAGGATTAATACAGCAAAAGTAGTCATCTATCTGCTACTGTGTATGATGAAGGTTGCGAAATTTTGACAGTTATGTATATAAGAAAAGGATATCATATAACAATATACAGGTTGAAAATACAATACAATACTCTGAGTAAGATTAGAGAGTTATATATTTTACTTTATTGTATTTTACCTGTATATTTTTATGATGTTTTCTCTGACTTAATCCGCCATATTATAATAATCCTTTTCTAAATTTAATTAGATTTTTAACCGAAAATTTATATAAATTATAGATGTTTTCCCACACATTGTGCTCATTATATTATTTAAAATTGTCGGAATTACATTATTTTGAATTATAGTAAATATCAAATTTATTTTTCGTAATAAATAAATTTTACAATATATTTAATTAGTTACATATTATATAGTTATTTACTTCAAGCAGAAAATACAAAAAATTATATTATTAATTTTTTTTATTATATATGTATGATAATATATGTCTATATTTTTAGAAGCTTATAGACAAAGAAGCAGTAGACACCCCCATTAAGTATACAAATTACTGTATGGATTTTAGTGCTTCCCCTATTTTTGAACGGCAGTAAGTTCAAATATAGTGGAAGAACAAAAAATCCATATAATATTATATTTCCAGTATACTTTATTATTTGGTAATTGATCAAGTAATTCTTGGGAATTGTTGATTTACATAGATAACGTGGAATTTTTAAAAGATTTTATTAATTTTGAAAGTGAATATACAGATATTAAAACAGCAAATAGTAATATAATGAAAATCATGGAAATATATTGAAAGTGCATGAAGTGCAATATTATATAAATATACGGTTTTCTGATCCTCTAATCGAAAGTTATGTTCCAGACATTATTGGTGCTAAAATACCGCATTAGGCTAAAGAAAAAGAAAAAGGGGGGTCCATTACATATAAAAGTGATACACTGAAAAGTTTTCGTATACGTAATGATCCAATACCTTTTTAATACACAATTATATCAAGACTGGTCTATGCAGAATCTTTCCAAAAAGCAAGAAACAGTTTGGATTAAACAATGAAACAAAGCAGAGAGGAAGGTTATGATCGTCAAAAGAAAAGGGTAAATTCTTTATTTCAAGCTCAGCTCTATAAAAAGATTCCCCAAATACTTCAGCTGTACCCACAATGTACTTGAAAAAGAGGTCGCTTTGTAAAGGTGGCTTTGATTAAAACAGAAATTATTGACATTGCACGTTAATTAGCTTTACTAATTCTAGAAACTCGTTTTTTCAATTTATGTTACACAGCTTGAAGGTTTATTATGTTTGTTTATTTATTATTTGATGGCACTAGTGCAATCAAATGCTTGTCTGATAACTAATGTAATAAATAATATAACTTTAACTATAAGTAATATAACTATTGTAATAAATTAATTATAGAGCGTTCAAACGATTTTTTATTGAACTCTTAAAAATGTAAGAAGAGGGCCAAGTATACTGGAAATACTACAACTATCTATTAATTAAATAAATGATAAACATTTTTAAATAAATATTTATTATGGTAGATAACAACATTTGATCCAACAAATTTTAATGAAAAATATACATAAAATTACAAATAAAAACATCTTCTATCTGAAATGTAAAAGTACATATTATTATGGTTACGAAACTTTCATTAATTTAAAACTACTTATGTTTTGGAACAAACACACATTTGTTTACTAATTTAGAAATTCATTCAGTGACCAAAAATATTGTTATTGAATCACATACAAATCGCATTTTATTCGTATGTTAGCAACATATTTGGTAGACTGTCGCATGAAAAAACTTTCCCACGACTCTTCCAGTGCCGCAGCCGAACACCGTCAAAAACTTTTCATGTCATTATTTTAAAAAAAAAATTATAAAATCCTCCAATTTTTTGTATTAATTTATAATCATAATATTATGTATATTTACATTTCAGAAAAAAGAGTTTTTTTTAAATTATAAGAAAATTTTTCATTATAATTTGCTTGCTCACATGTTTTTATCTCTCATAATAAATTTATTTTATAATGTTTATTATTTATTTATTTATTTATTTAATTAATTGTGTTTTATTTTCAAATTAAAAATTACGTTCTTTAAATATTAAATATGCGCGAACTAAGCCTGAAGAGCATCAGTTATCGATCTTTTAGAAGCTAACTCATTGACACAAAAACGACAATAAATATCTGTCTCACTCAGACTACTGCTCTACTCAGTCTATGAGTAAAAGACCTTGTATATTTGCGAAAATTTCTTTTATAGGAAAGATGCATAACAAATATCTGCCAATCAGAGTCTACTGATACTATAAATAGAATGACTTTTTACTGTATCAAACCTTGATAGCCCTGTCGGTAAAATTTAAGAATTCATAATTGAAAAATAAACATATATTCAATTAATCAACATATAGTTCAGGCTTGCAAAGCTGCTTGCAGATAATTTACAATTAAATTGACAGACAGTGACATTTAATGAAAACTATTCAGTGAAACTATTGATTCTGTGTTAATCTAGTTGATGCATGTAAATAAAATTAGGATAAATAAAAAAAAATTTGTATTAAATTTGTATTTATTAATAAATAGATTTTAAAACATAAAGACACTCTAACCTGGATTGTATTCGAATGGTGAATCCAACGAACCATATCCCTCTCTGGTTGATGACGTCATTGTTGATTTCCATGCTGATTCCTCCATTTGGATAACGTCCCCTATAACTATAAACTTTTGTAAATGTCAACCGAAATTCAAGTTCTTCCAGCTATAATAGAATTTTAGAATAAAATTGTTTGGTTCACAAATTGATCTCTTTGGTTTTATCCGTTTTATATGGATAGATAATAAAAGCAGTAAGTTGATAAGATCAACAAGTTCAAGATTTTAATAGTACTATACACCGTCCTGGAACATTGGTTTTGATATTATCATTAATGAACAAAGTCCAGACAACAATACTGATTTGATTCAACTGCTCTCTGATGATGTTTTGATGTTATGAATCATTAACGAATTTAACCAATTAATTTACTTTATTATAATTTAATTCAAATTCTTATCCGTTCATAGCGAAAAAAGAATCTATCATTCAAAATCAAATTACGGTGTAATTAGGGTGATTCTTAATTAATGTCATTTAAATTTATGATTAATTCAAAACGAAAAATATATTCGAATCCAAAATTTTATTTATATTCTAATATAAAAATGCATTATGATTTTAACAAGCAAAGGATGAAATGTTTAAAGATAATGTTCTTCCCATTCAATAATAAGTTCCAGATCTCGAGTCAACTTGTGGAGAGACTTCAGCATCATTTGTTTCGTAAATGTTGGCATTGCGCCTTCAAAAATGTTTCAAAATAACGTTTTGAAGTGAAGTCAAGTTGTTGCATACTGATTCAAGTCATGACAACATCATTGATTACATTGAGGTCTGTTTAAAATACTCAACAAATATTAGACGGGGCTAGATGAAAATTAGAAAAACGACATTAATTAAGAATCAACCCATATATGTTTTGGCAATTTAGAAATAATAGGATTCATTGTGAAAACTCGTAAATATCAAGAAATCGTCCATAAAAACTCGTAATGAATTGATATCGTACTTAATAACTCCTTATACTGAAAATCTGCTAATTAAAAATTCCTCTATGAACTAATCATAATGGAAAAGTTATATTGAAAAACTCGTATTTGAAAATTCTTTAAAACTCTTTGAAAAAATCTATAATGTAAACAAATCTTGTTATATAATAATCAAATTAAGAGATAACCTGGATCGTACATTTTCGGCAAACATTGTGACAATTGTGGATTGAACAAGAGCGTAGCACATGGTTTTATGTAAAGGTACTACCTAGTTACACAATGTTAATACTATTAACTATTAATAAGTGAATTATCAAACAACAAATTATTTGCAAACAGCTAGACGTTAGTTGATTACAGCTCACTTGGTTGCGTTTTGCACAGATAAATCAGGTACCTTAATTGTAAGAAATTATTTAAATACGATTAAATAATATATGGAAAGATACGAGTAGGTATATAATAATATCAGAAATTCGTAAACGAGTATTTAATTTTCGATTTTTTACTTACGATTAAATAAATACGAGTTATTAATAGAGTTTTTAAATTACGAATATTTAAGTACGAGTTTTCACACTTTACGAGTTTTTACCGTGGGCTAAATAATATTATCACTTTCTCCTTTCTCTATTATTAATTTTTGATTGTATTAGTTTTAGAGAAGGTTTTATAGAAGGTTTTTTTTATAATGTATTTTTATTTTGTGTTTCTTTGACACACCGTCAATTATAAAAATCAATAATTGAGTTGTACTCATGATAAATTTTACAAATAAAATGAAAACGACTTATGAGAAGTTGTAAATTCTTTCGTCTGCGTAAAATTTACTAAAAGTTTATAATTTATTATTTTCCTAATTTTGATTACGTAAATATATAATTAATCAATATATGAAAATTAAAAAAATATTCATTAAGACAATCAAAAAAGTGTGCAAGCTATATTCATGAAGGATGTAATTAAAATTAAAACTTTCCTTGGTAGCAGATTATAGAACTTGCAGTTATTACCGTTACAAGTAAGCATAAATGAAATCGTCCTTTTTGTCTGTGGTTAAAGACTTTGTGTTATATTTATAAATTCCCTTGTTTTATTTTTAACATTGTCTGAATATCAAATTGCCTCAAGAAATAAATGGACAGAATTAATTAAGGTCTACTTTACGATTATTTGTACATACTTTACAGATTACAAATCAATATCAAAATATATTTTTTTACAATTTACTTTTTTAAAGCACTAAAATAATAATAAATAAAAACAAAATAAAATAAAATAAAATAAAATAATGACTAATTACATAAAACAGGTAAGGTACACAACGTTGTTTACCATTTCATGTACGATATATTTTCTGTAATTGTTTCTGTTGTGAATTGTGTTTAACAGTTGTGTATTATTAAACGGAAATCATTTTGAAAGTACGCGGGGGTAAAACGAGGGCTTTGGGTCCGTATAGAATCCCCTTCATGAATCTTAATTTAGCTTTTGGTACAGAAAGGGGTTCCGGGAGTGCTACAAATTTAATTAATAAACTTTGATCATTATGATGCACTATGCAGAGAAGAAATAAACATATATGTTTAATTATAACTAAATTTAAGTCATAATTGTCAAATTGTGTTATAAATTATTTCATATTTTTATTTAACAACGTAATGAAAACATTCATCGTTTGCAAACTTTTATAATCTGTAAAACTACTAACTCAATAAATAGTCAATATGTATATGGGATTATCGACCTATTCGCAAGATAAAATAGAATTTTAAAATATTTCACCATCGCTAATACAACACCCTTCAATGAATATTTAATCAACAGTTTCAAATTTATTATTCTACATTATTCAAGTGTTGTTTTACTGCGTCAAAATGTACACAACTTTTTTTAAAAAATAACGTTTTAATTTTAGTACCTCCGTCTAAGTATCTTTAGCTGATAATATCCAGGTATGTGATAGTTTAAAAAGTTTTTTTGTTAATAAAAAATGTCTTAATAAATTATACATCAATTTTTTCTGACTTACGTGTTTGTTTAATCCCTATTTTAATATTATACATACACGAGTATAAATATAACATCGTTAGTAAAAAAACCGACGGATTCTTTAATTAATGAATTTTAATAAATCCATCTGATAAAAATATATTTCTCAAAGGAAGTTTTTCGAATTAGAAATAAATGGGATTAAAATAAAAATGTCATGTAAATATTCGATTATACAGATTGATATAAAATTGACTCCAATAATAAAATAATAATATTTAAAGAAAATCGTAACTTAAATTTTTATTTCAATTTAAATGGTTTCCAGTTTAAATTTTTTTGAAAATATTCACAACATTTTCATAATTTTAATTTTCAATACACTTGCCATGTTATATTTCATTAGTAATAGGGGATTGTTTTGCAATCTATATAGTTGCTCAGTAAATTGTAACAGGATGTTACGTCATTTTATAGAAATAGAAACGATATTAAATATAAATTAATTTTTATTCTCCTATACATCAATACATTAAATATATACACAAAATTAATGACGATAAAAATAAATATTATAATATTTTTATGATCAACTCAATTTCAACATATTTTTTGGTTTTTCATTATGTAGGTTGTAATTTTTATATTTTAACATTATCATAAATTACTAATTTAGCACTAAAAATAATAAGTCAACGATAATGATTCGGTTTCTCAACCCCTTCCAATGAGAAAAAAATCAATTAACAGAAATAATTGTATTAAATAATTAAACAAAAAACTTATACGACATTTGTCTATGAATAAATTAATCAAAGGTATTTTTTTAAATAAAATTCAACAAACATTCTTTCCTTAAATTTGATAACATATATAGTGATACAGTAACTTTACAAAAATAATTGAATATTTATTCATTTTATATTATCTGTGAATTATTTATAGACTATAAAATTACAATATTTGTGTAGATTGTCTTTATGTAAACTAATCTATAAAATAGCTTCAAAACATCTTCCACTTTTACGTAAATCACAATCATGCAATACAATTTAATATGAAGTAAATCTCGTTAATCCCGTAAGTGGTATCATATTTAGGCAAGTACGAATAAGTTGAAGGAGATATCTGGAGTAGATGATGTCCTTGAAGAGTTCATATAGACAATCCTCCTTCACTGAGTGCATCCTCCTTCAAATAAAACCATTCGAAGAATCAATAATAACACGAACCGGGTACGTCATTACACGTACGTGATGATTTACCTCCTTCAGTAGATATATATCAACGAACGTAGGTATATTGGTATAATAAATTAATTATTTTCAACCAAGAGACGCCGGAACCATACTGTAGATGACGCAGATTCAATTAATTTATGTTAGTTAAGATTATTGGTGGATGTATTATTACTTTTTTTTATTTATCCGACCTACTTATAAATAAATAATAGAAAAATTTTAAAAAATCGTTTTCCTATTTTGAATATTTCTTACAAAAAACTTTTTTGAAGCGTTTATTAGTATTTCTATATCATTATATCGATTTATTGTATAAAATGATACAACAAAATATGTAGTGTGAGTGACAGCGAAGAAATTCAACAATATCCCTACCATTTAAATTTCACAAAAAAAGCGGAAAATAATTTTTTTAATTAATTATTACTCTAAAAATTGTCAAAAAATGAAAATATGAGAGGTCGCAGAACGGATTAAGATTATGTTTTCGATTCTTTGGGATCTTGGAGTTTCATTGGAAAACAAGGATTCGTAAAATTGAGTTCTTATCACAGCAATGACTTTTTTATATATAGAAAAGTTTAAAATGGAATTTTATATTGTTTTTCGGGTACAATTTATGTGATAATTTGGAGAATCATGAATATAGAATTATTGTTTCATTTTTTTCAAAACGTTTATGTATGTTTATACATGTTTAGATGATAATTTTAAACTTCTTCTATATAAACTATCCCATAGACGTTTTATAGTCGAATTTATTTATAATTTATTTCAACTTTTAAAAGCAGCTCTAAAGTCGAAATTATCAAATTAAAACTATGGATGCACTTTATAGGCAGTCATTTAATCAGTCAATAAGGCAATAAACAATCGGAGCATTAAAATGTAGTAAATATTTCTACTGTATGTTGTACTATATATACAGCGTATCGGAATCCTTTAATATTAACTCAATTCAGGCAAGACAAAGCTATTTCCGAAGTCTGTAATAAATATTGACTTTATTAGTTTACAACAGACACAATTGTCCCATATTTTAGTCCTGTAATCATTTAAAATAAAAATACTTTATTTTTAATTACCTACCCGCGCGCTGTAGAACAATAAATACAATTTGGTGATACATTATTAAACTAATAGCTAAAAAACGGCTCATCTAAATTATAAATATTGAGAACACGCGTAGTATATTATGATGCTCATAAATAGTGTATTTAAGCAGTTCTTTTTTAAATATTCAAGGATGAAACAGTACCTATATATACTGTATTTAATGGAGTATAATACATTTTTGAAATGTTAAAAAGAAAAAATTGAACATGTGTTAACTTTCGTTTAATAGCAATTCATATTTTTCCTTTTACTTTATTTTAAATAATCTGAAATATAATTTTTTTAAGTGTCGCTTGAATATAATAGAATTAATGCATTAATTTAAACCGCTTTAATAGATAACCATTATTTCGATGTTATTTTTTAAAATATATTGTATATAAGAAGGTCTGTGGCGTTTGCTTTTTCCATTTATAAGAGATAATAATTTTAATCTTAGCTTATCACTTCCAAGCATTTTCTTGTGGTATATAGATCAGTCTATAGGTTTGTAAATATGTTTGACTTTTTACCAGAAGTTACACGTACTTTACTGTGACAAAATTTCGATTTTAATGTGAATTTGAAAATTAATCGCTGATCTGTATCGTCAAGATGATTTGAAAACAACAGACATTTAATTGTGATGTACACTGTGATATTTTAATACAACTAAACAGTTACTTTGAACTGTAAATAAACAAGTTTAGACTTCCCTGGCCTCGATTTAAAAGAATTTACTTTATTTTACTAGGTCGATATAATTTGCAACCAATTAAACAAAATTCTGCAAATTAACCGTTTCTCAAGCTTTTGCAATATTATGTAATGATTAACAGATTATTTACAACTTCTTAATAATACATTATAATAATAAATGAAGTAAAATAGGTAATAATATATAATATGTAATATGAACTATATATACTGCAGTGAGCCGTATTTTTTCTGACAAGATTATTAACAATAGTCTTTAATAAACATCTGACTAATATAATAAAAATAATAAAAAGTTTTTATTAAAAATTACCAAAAAGCTTGTATTAGGTGTAAAGAAAACTTTCTTTATGTTTTAATTATGTATTTATTTTTAGAGTCTCAACATAATTTAAACACACCGCACGGAAATGATTGTATGTGGGGAGGAACTTTTACGATATGTGATACTATCTCGTAATTAATTAAAAAGATGTTTTTTCGTTCAACGTATATTGACTTACATGTAATCGATATTGTTTAATTGGAAAATAGTTGCTACTTTCAACTCATTTGAGTTTATAAACCTTTTTATCTCTTTGAATTTGAAGAATGGCTTATTTGAATTCCCAAAATCTCTCGTTCGTTTTGGGTATAGAAAAGGCTGCAATCTGCATTGTGTCATTTCAATTAATGTCTTCTGTAATGATGAAATATTATACCGTTGAAATTCAATCATTTCTACACAATTTTATGACTTTAATATATTTACTTCATTAGTTCCATTTTTGCTATTATAACTACATAAACTATTTTCTTGTTCTAATGCTTGTAAGTAGATTTTCTAGGTTTATATCGTTAAGTGATTTATGGTAATATTTATAACTAAATATTTATTTTCTAATTGTTAAGGCACTTTTCAAAATAAATATTATATGATTAATTGAAACATTTTACTTAGTTTGATATATATATATATATTTATTTTTCCATCCTGATACCAATTTTTAAAAAAATCACATTTTCGAAATTTGAATGCACAATTTTAAATGATTTTAGAAACAAAAAATTATAACCATAGTGAGGATGGATAAAAAATACATTTCAATTGTATTACATAAAAAAAATATGTTTTAAAAGATACTTTTAAATTATGTGGATGTTAAATTATGAATTATCAAAAAAATAATTGAATTTTTGCATATTGAATTTTATAAAAGTATCATTAACAATTCCAGCTAGGTATTCGTTATTATTGTATATATTTTTTAAATATAAAAAATTCTTAATTAAGGATATTTCAAAAAAGATAATGCGGTATATTTATCTATTTTAGAAGAATTTTAAAATATCTATTTTTTTGTTTAATAACTAAATAATTCCTACCAGGAAATCAATATCTCTATTTCCACTGCACTATTCCACAAAGATATTGAAGGTAGATAAAAACGGACAAAGACAATTAGCCCTTTTCCTGATTGTTCAGATAGGTGCATAAAAACGGTTTATATTTATATATAGATGTCATAATGGGTTGATTTAATGTGAAAGTTTATCAGGTTTTGATTTACTTATTTCTATACTATAATTTATACTTTAATTTGTTATTATATTTAAATAAAACTTCATATAGGTCGAGTCATTTATATTTTTAATATTGCGATTGTAGTCATAGAAGTGCAGTTATAAAATTATTCATTATGTGTAAATATTTATGAACTAAAAACGTACTGTAACACAACTTCAATGTACACAATTAATACAATTAAACAATAAATTGTAAATATTGGAATATTTCATTATTTTTTAGATAATCAAATGTAACCAGGGTGTTTTTATTATTTTATACTTGTGCGCTTATAAGTATTTATTATCATTAGATAATTATAAACATGTGCAAAATATGTAAAAATACGTGAAATTGTTAAGTGAGCAAAATTGAAGAATTGTGAGTAACTATACTTTGTTTGTTGAAATTATAACTAAAAATGTTGAATTTATTCTAAAAAGCAAATACATATAACTATAATAATTTACTACGTTTATTTTTAGAGTCTTGTTATAAAAACATCACTGCTTTCCACAATAGCCGGACAATTCGGCTGAATCCTCAGAGCATTTAAAACACGTCCCGGCTGTTTTTGATGTGACCTACATGATTGGAGAGTTATGCCATGCCAAATAAAACGTCGAAAATTGTTGATTACTATAAAATAAATCAGTGGGTTTATACAAAAATTAAGAGAAAGCATGAATCCGGCTACTCGGTCCAAAAGTGTGTCCCAATAATCTTCGATGATGTTAAAAGACGCCATTACATAAAGAACAGTGTCCATACTGAAGCAGACCATGAATGAAATGGTAATTAATGCGGTTGCTATGGTCAACTTGATGGCGGCCGCTTGTTTTTGCATTTCTGACTGATTTTGATTTTTAATTTCAGTTTTTTTCAGGGTTAGAACTATCTTCGTGTAGGCAATGATTGTTATAATTGTTGGGAAAATCAGTAAAAAAACCATAAAGATAATAGAGTAAACTTTAATGAATCGGTTGAGAACTGTATTATTGTAGTTCTCGCTACCATATTGACAGGACGCAGTCGTTGAATTAGCAACGGCTGGGGTATAATGGGCCTCGTAAAAAGAAGGAATATTGAGAAACGAGGCCCAAACAAAAGTGATGATAAGGGCCACATAACCTTGCCTGTCGGTTTTGGTGCGATAAACTAAGGGATAAACCAAAGACAGAAAACGTTCCCCTGACGTGGCAACAACCAGATAAACACTATAAATCACCATGAAATAGTAGATGGCAAGACTGTGCCAGACGCGACAAATAATGTTATCAATGAAAACTTCACCGAGAAGCCAGTAGTTGTCACCTTGGAAGTCTAGAGCAATAGAAATGGCACAGATTATACCGTCAATAACCGCTTGTGCTCTGAGTATCATAGTGCTTATTGAGGAGCCCATCTTATGTCGCAGCAAGTAGAACGTGAGGATAAAATTGCCTACGAGTCCAATGAAAAGTGAAGCCACTCGAACTGTTTGGAAAGAACTATATATTGAGATATTATCTTCATTATCGCCATCGTTATCTTCATCTGTTGCATTGTTGATCTGCTGTTGTAGTGATGTGAGGTTCTCCATAACATTTTTGAAATAATTGAACGTTTCCCACCATCTTAGGATTTATAATATCAGTAAAACGTAGTTACTATATTAAAAAACCAGTATTAAACTTCTCTACCAATAATTATAAAGTTTTCAAATTGTGCGCCAATAGGGATTCAGGAAAATGTATATAGCAATATTTATTTTTTAAACTTATGCCATATCAAACGTATTTTTCAAAACGAAATATAATATGCTTTATTACAAACGTTTATAGTATCAATCATAATTTTTACAGTACAGCTATAGTTTCTGCCCGGTATTTTCTATTTATTATTTAATATCCCATATGAATACGTTTGTATAATGCTAAATTGATCAATTACGGTAATTTCTGACTTTTAAAAGGCAAAAAATATTTGACGCAGCATTGATGTAATTCAGAACCACTTGAGTGAACATATATGAATGTTATCATAAAAATAAAAACTGTCAAGCTGGTTTAAATAAATTTTTCAAATTGTCAGTGCTCTAATGTTTCTCTCAATTCCTAGCGCCTAGTTATAGATTAGATGTTATTGGAAATATAGAAATCTATCTGTTGAGTATTTAAGAAACAAAACTAGTTTAGGTACATTTGATGGATTGAATATAATAGTGGTTCATCATAGGTTTAATAAATAAATATAGTCAAGGAACAACCATGTTTTATTAGTTAAAAATTTACACAGTGGAAACACAATAAACAATGCGCTGTAAACACTCCAATTACTACACTGGAAGCGCAAAAAAACATGCATTACAATTAGAAAAAAACACCTCAACAATTTTCCCTGACCACTTTCTGTAAGTGCTACAGATAATTGTGGGCATATCTGATCATCATGTACCATTGATTAAAAATAATTAATAATCAGCCTCTTTCCAAATACATATACATATATTATCAACTATCAGTATAATATGTGTCGCGACATGTCATTTTGGATTTTCTGTTGCAGATGGAGCAGACATTTAACTGATATTCTTCGTGAGAGGGCATATCTCTTTTCGATAAATTGTAAAACTTTAATACCACCTCCAACCAGATCTGCATTCATTGCTATATATTAGTAATGAAAAAACATTTTACCAGACCTATAATATTTTATAATTACTTAGACATATCAACCAACCTCATACATCAAAACTTAGTGGCCATATGCGGTATCATAAGGCTGTGTAAAAATTAAAAAATATTTTGTCTCTGTGGGCATATTAACTGATTGGAATATATATAGGCCTATTAATTGAGTTTAGCTGTATTAACCAATGTTATATGGACATAATTTTTTAGTTCAAATAATCATCAAATCATTAAAATATTTGACAATATTAAACATTTATATTAATGATAGTGATAGTGATAATAATATCGATTTATAATAATTCTAATGGCAAACGCGCTGTCGGCCCGACTTCGGGCCGAAGACTAAGTGTCGGCCTTGTTGCGCAAGTTTAAAATTTATGAAAACCTAGAATCCACTATTTTTTAAAAAACTCTGTCTTTGAATGGCATAATGAACCACCATTATATAACACTGCGTCGCACATATTATGCATTTTCGTGCCTTTTCTGTGCTTTTTTCGTGAAATTGGAGTTTCATGCATTTTTTAGAGCATCGTGTAGATACACAAAACGCATAAAACTGCAGTTTCAGGAAGGAAAAAAACATAGTCACACTATGGTGTACAGTGTAGTAATGATAACAAATCGATATATAAATATATTTATAAGATAGACTGTTTTATTAAACAAATTAAAAACAATTTATAATAAAATATACATTATCGATCGTTATAGATATATAGTTTCGATATTTATTTAAAATTTAATTATATATTCTGTTATTTTTCGTTTTGAATAAAGTGAGTATTTAAAAAAAAATATGTAAAAATAATATACAAGTTAATATATTTGATGAGTGACAAATATTTCTGTATAACAAGTCGTGTTAATTGTACAGTATAAAATTTAAACTTCTGATTTATTTTTTTGTTTATAAAAAGAAATGGAACCTGCGGGATTTTAATATTCTCAAATTAATTATTGAATAAAAATCTTACTAAGGGAATATAAAATACATTTACGAAACCGCTAGACAATTAATTAAACATATTTACATCTATAAAAATTGTATGTATGATATATATTTTTTTTTATTGTGATGACAAATTATTTATAAAATAGTTAATAATATTAATAATACCTGTAGCAGATAATATAGTAAAGACCCTTATATTTTTACAGTTAAATAACAATGCTTATTTAGGCATGAAGTTAATAAAATTTAGTGGTAATCTTATGGAGAAGACTTTAAACTCAATTCTTAAGAAGTCTGAACTATCAGGAGTGTCAGTAAGTATTACATTTGTTTTTGTAAAATGTATATTGTAAAGTGTATATTACCAATGATCTCAATGAAGCTCAACTGTCCAGTGCAGAAGGTCTTGAATATGTGACTGCATCTCTCAAATTGTAATCATCAATGTTCAACTAAATGTCAAAGCATCACAACAAAATTATATATGATCGGATTTCAACAAATCAAACATCAAGAACTTAGATTGATTTTCCTTTGTGTTATAAT
>JAUZNC010053189.1:0-14872 GCA_034780395.1 Vannuccia rotundouncinata | reverse complement strand
TCATCAACACAACAGTATATCATCAACACAACAGTACGTCATCAACACAACAGTACGTCATCAACACAACAGTACATTATCAACACTACAGTACATCATTAACACCACAGTACATCATCAACACAACAGTACGTCATCAACACTACAGTGACGTTAATTAACAGTCATATAACATTGAGAGTTGTCGTTTTGACTAGATGTATTGAATACATTGCGATAAATTAAAATTAAACCGTGACATTTTTTACAACTATTAACCAAATTTGTTAATGATTTGCTAAATTTTATCTCATTTTAATATTTGTAAGTAATATTAATATTCATAATTTATTAAACAAATTCCACAAAGGACTTTTTAATTTCTACTTAAACAATTTAACAAAAATCTACATATATTCCAAATTAATTGTAGAAATCATCGCATAATTGCGCTTGCAGTAATTTCCTTTCTTTTGTCATCGATAAGCGAAGCGCTATCGCCGGGCCGGGATGATGGAAGAAGTGGAAATCTTCACGCTTGACTAAGTCTGATTGTACGAATCGTGAAATGCTTCAGAAAGCAGAGAACATCAAGTCAAAGAAACGATGCGTTCTCTCTGTGGGTAATGAGATAAAAGCAGCCATTCAATAATCAATTAAAGCAGGCAGTCTTTCGAAGTAAATATTCTTTTGTTTAATAGTCGGTACGCGTTTAGTGTAGACGATACAAGATTTTCCTCTCAACGAGATACATTTTCAACTTAAAGATTTTTACTTGTTACGTCAAAAAATAAAAAATATTGTCATCAATCTGCTCATGCTTCGAGATTATCTAAATTTATAGTTGATTTAATTTCTGAAATTAATTTTTATATTGAAGTTTTACCGACGGTAATTTTTGATAATAAATAAAGTTCAATAATAAACATTTAAAATTTTATATACAATATAATTTATTTGCAAAATAGTCGAAAAATATTTTTTTAATTTGAAGTTTACATCATCTTTCAGAATTACAATTTTTTCGAAATAGATAAAGGATGGTTTATATAAATAAAATTTAATATTAGCATAACACTTTTAAAATAATGATTTAATTAAAATCAATTTTTCTTAATAGATCAATAGTATATCATTAATGTTTATCTTACTACTTATTAACAACAAGTAGTCTGTTTGAATACATGTAGAATAACTTCCTCATATTATTACATTTTTTTACAATTTTAGATTATTTAAAAAATTTATTCAACAAGATTTTCATTTGTAGAAAATTGAATCGAAAGATTTAAAAAATGAAATATCTTGAGAATATTATATTTTAATTAACAGATCATGTTATTTGTTTAATATACCTTTATATTAATATTTGTCCACAATCAAAACAGTTTAGTGTTATAAAATAAAAGCTAATGACTGAAATAGATGACAAAATTTGATTACGTAAATAAAACAAAATATAGATGGTGCAAATTGTTAAATCAAGACACAACACATCAACACATGAATAAATGAGTTTGGTACGTATAGTAAAAAAAATCCTTACAATTTATTTATTGCCACTCAAAAGAGTAAGTAATTTTATTATTCACATCTTGCGTATAATTCCTCCCTTACTTCACGCTCTGGTTTTCCAATATTTTCTTCATCCAACTTTGAACAGTATTTTTGATGCTTCTTAAGTTCTCGAGAACTGTCATGTCCGCATGATCTACACAACAACACAAGTATTGAGTAAAACAATTTCAGCACCTTCAATTTTTCTTCAAATTAAGAAAAGTCTTTTCCCAAATTGTTGAATGGTTCAATATCATTGATCTAAACCTTTCATATACTCAATAAAATATTATACGTATTTTTTATAACCAGCATTACTCTTAATGGTGAAACATTCGATACATTCTGAGTTTTCTCAATTGCTCTAATTGCAGTTTCTTTTGAAAGGGCTTCAAACACAAATTGAAAATGACCAAGTCAAGGACAAATTTACAATACAATCAGTAAAAAGTGAATCAAATCTTGAATTCACGTCAAAGTAATGACGTATGCGTAATTTATCAAAAATGGGGGATTTTCCATTTGTTCTCTACATTCATCGGGTTCGGCTTGTTCAGGGCCAAGAATTTTAGAAAGTTTTCCAAACCCCTCATTAAGCAGAAAAGTGAAGCTTTCTTGATGAATTAAAGGGAATTTATTTGGAAAAGCTTTACGGATACAATTGTGCGCCATGATCCAGAAAATATTCATTATCAGAAGAATAGAGATAATGATCAAGAACGACACAATAAAAAGAGAACACGTTTTCTTCCGTATCTTCTTGGACGTCCATTAACTAAAAAAATATACAACATTTTACAAATTCATTTCAAATTTAAGTTTGATATTAAAATATAATCTGAATCGTCAAATTTGAGATTTTTAACTAATTTTTTATGGATTATTTTTGCAATTTTTTTAAAATTATTCTATTTCGTTCTTTTTCGAGTTGAAATTAAAGTATAGACAATTTTTATTTAATTTTAAATACTCACGATATAGAAGTACCACTTCCATACTACTTATAAACATTTTTTTTCTATTTTTCATTTCATTAACATTTGTTACAAATTTGCTAGAAATATGATTATAAAGTTCTATTTTAAGTATTTTCTGACCCTTATTAGATTAGAGTTCATTCAGGATGTTTTATAAATAAAATATTTGTTTTCGAATGATTAATCTAAATCATAAAAATAGACAGCCATGAATAAATGAATAATTCATTTATTTTTTCCAATAATTTTTCTTTTTGAAAGTGCCAAGGTTGTCTGCTGATCCACTCTCTGTATTTTGTAAACTATTCGCATACGTTATCGATTTTATCTTTATTTGAAGAATTGGATGAAGAATCGAGTTGTTTTCAGCGAAAGTGAGTCTCGAAGTAATTTTCTACAAAAAGAACAGTCCTTGAATCGACTGCAATAAATATTTATTACAAAAATCTTTAGTTCCAGTAGTTATAAATTTGTGCCCGGATTGAAACTTTTAACAAAGTTTTATGTTGTTCAATTTAGGAACTTTCGTTTTTGAAAATATATTTTCTAATTATTTAAATTTTATTTTCTCTTTTAATTATTATAATTATTTGTTTATAATTATAATTTTTAATTTTTTTGGAAATTCATCTAAAGATTTGCTTTAAATTAATTCTTACTTGATGAAGAGGCTTTACTTTGTGCTGTGTTTGAGATGGAGGGGGCATTGTCTTTCTCTAAAAAATACTGCAGATTATTTAAAAATATCGGGTATCGAATAATGTTATATATTAAAAACTTATGAACAAAAATTAACCTAATTTTTTGTATTCGGTCAGTTAATATAGCATTAGTAATATCATTCTTGGGCAACAATGTATGAATAAATATGTCGTCTGAATAAATTCATACATTGTTGCCCAAGAATGATATTACTTATAGTATTGTGCCTAATCCTGAATAAAGTCAGGCGACAATGTCGTAAAAAATTGGGCATGTAATGATGCAATCAATACGATTAATTTATAGCATATTTTCAAATAAGTTTATCGATGTTTTAATAGTTTGCGCTTTTACCATAATTACGTTAAGCAAAGCTTTGGCAGACGCAATGAATAATGAAGCTCTATTAAATTTGGATAATGTTCGCAATCCCCAAATATCAGGTTTGGACGATGAAACACTAGATTGGGTTACCGAAGCATCTGAAAGACGATATATTTATTAACTATCTGATAACTTTCTGAATTATATTAATGAATTTGAAGAATCGGCACAAATAACGGTAGAAATTTCGAATAAAATCAACACAGAGCTTGACAAGATGAAAAAAGAAAATGTGCCTAAATCGTCTCTAAAGCAGATGGACAATTTTGTTGATCGATTTAAGAATTTTTTAACATCAAAGCATCTGGCATCATACTTAATAAAAGTACCACCAAAAATTCTTGATAAAAATTCTCTGTGTTATTTCTACAGTGAGCTAAAACGAAAGAATGGACAATATTACTCACCACCCAGTCTAATATGTATCAGAGCTCCGTTGCACCGCTATTTTTGTTTGCATCGGCCATGCGTCAATATTATATCAGACCCAATGTTTAGTCAACCCAATCGAATGATCAAGACTATGGTCACCAAATATAAAAATTCGGGGCAAAGTAAACCTATAGAAGCCTATCCCGTGGTGGAACAAGAAGACATGCCTAAACTTCGGCGTTACTTTAACCGATCTGCTCCAGAAATTCTGCAGAACGAAGTAATTTCGGATGCCGTGGTCGTGAGACACTACCTTATCTCACAAAATCAAGTATTGTTACCGAAACTTCATCCACAGGTAAGCGTTTTCTTTGAGTCAATCATGACAAGTTATCAAAAAAAGCTAAAGCGTCATTGAAGAAGCCTAAAGAATTCGAGGATTTGAAGAAAGTTAAAGTAAACGAAAATTAAGAAAATCCAGAGGAATGTCCCGTTGTAGCGTGGAATCTATATTTGGATTACATTAAGGATTGTCCCAATTTATTTCCAAAACCATGCAGAAATGAATGCACCAGTAAAGCCACTTGGTACACGCCGAAGATGACTGTGGGGGAAAATCACATCGATAATCTGATGTCAAATCTATCTAAAAAGCTCTATCTTTCTAAAAGATATACAAATCATTGCTTACGAGTAACTCTAGTTACCGTTTTTAAAGGAGCAGATTTTTCCAATACTGAAATATGTTCTTTTACTGGTCACAAAAATCCACAGAGTGTTGAGACAAATAAATCCACAGAGTGTTGAGACAAATAAATCCACAGAGTGTTGAGAGATATGCACGAAAGCGAAGAGACCAAGATTATGAGGAAATGAGTAATGCGGCCCAATTAGGAGCATCAGCGTGTTCTTACAAAATTCAGAAGGTGGCAAATAAATCAAGAATCGTTGTGGCCACTCACGCTGTTTCCCCAGAAGAACCTTCCACTGCAAAACAGTTTCAAAATGTAAATATTCACTTCAATGGAAGATTTAACAATTCGATATTAGAATTTACAAAATGGAAGAATCATAAATGGGTCCTATATCCGCAGATTGGTAGTTTTGTATAGCTTTGTAAAAGAGAAATGTTAATGTGTTCTGTGTGTTAATTTACAATTACTGTTTTATTGTACTGTAATTGAATTCTGAACAATTTAATTGATTTTTGATTAAATTTCAATATTATATGTTTTACATTGATGGCAGACTTTTTAAGATTATAAACTTTACTAATTAGGCACAATATTACATTTATAGCTTATTGGAAATATAAAATTTAATAAAATTTATGTAATTCCAAGATTCTTCTCGTTAATAAGAAGGGAGATAATTAATATTGAGCAGAAACACGACCAGTGAGTTATTAATATTGATGCTCAAATGAATACGTCACACACGAAAGGTAAAATTGTTTGGATTTGTCAAAATAGTTAGATTGTTAAATAATTTAATCTAGGAAAATCAATAAATGATGCTGATAATATATTAACTGTGATTAATTTTTAAATTGTAACATCAATCTATAAAGGGTGTCAACATCATTCAATAACGACAGATATTTGAATTAAATTGGTCAATGTCAAAGCATATTGAACATCATACCAGCAATAGTTTTGCATGACTTCACAAATGAAAACACGCTAAAAACAAATAACCATGTTTAAAATATTGTTACAATAATAAAATAGAAAAGATTCGTTATCTATATGGAATCACAAATCTTCTCAATACGAAGAATTGATCAAAACATAGTGTTAATATCTTTCTCATTCAAATGTTGACCCCACACTCTCCACAAACTTTCAATATTAATCTCCCACTAGAAGAGAACGATTGAGACCAAATATTCGGTGGTCCTTTGCATATAAACCGATTTAAGTACTGTTTATATTAGGAACAATACTTAGCTATATTGATTAACTATAATAAAAGTCCAAAAGTATTAGGTATTTTCATATTTTCGATTAATCGAGGTTCCTTTTTATATTCACCTGGTTGTAATAATTAACCGAATTCGGATCTTACTTCAAAAATATCGATAATTAAAATATGAATCCTAATATGAAATACTTTAAACTGATTATATATACTGTAGATGTAAATGTAATCGCTTTTTTCATAGCAAAACATTATTTTTGTTTTTAAATAGCAATTACGACAACAATAAATAATTTTTTTTATCATAATATGAATTGAATATGTTACCTAAGAATTATTCCTTTCAGGAGAACCAATGTTATCCTCCATTCTACAGCAGAGCACTTTTTAACTGTACAATGAAATACCTAAAAATAGATGCTCGATAGATACCACGTACTTACCACCCTGCCGTCACGCTACAATGATTATAGTAGTATTAAGATCAATGTTTGTCATCTAATTATTCTAGCTATATTTTATTGATGAATCAAGGATCCTTGTGTGCTTCACCATTTGATGACAATTAGAGAGTAATAGATGAAGTTGACGATTTCATCCCTCAGTCAATGAATGGTACCTTCATTTCTTAGAAGAACAACATCCTTTTAGATATTGGATAGATTCATTAAGAGAAACTTTAAAACAATTGCAATTCCACCTTTACCTCTGAGTAAAACAATTTAACACACAAAATAGCATTTGCTCTTCAGGTATTAAAATGTCTCATCCTTATAATACATTATCTATTTTTATGAAATTTTCCCTGTTATATTTAGCGCCTTATTTAGATGTTATATTTTATAATTTTAAATATCTCAATATCTTATTTTCATAATATAAACTTATAAATTCAATTTAAAAACAAAAAATTAGTAGTACAAAAAACAAACTGTAACGTACATTTTTGACAAATTTGCATAATTCATACTATTTTTATCATTGTCCATAGCATATACGACTACGTTGCTGAAGATATTAATTATAATGATGATCTTTTAAAATAATGATTTTGATTATATGGTTGGCTATTGCAAAGTTTACTTCGAGAATTCATACTTAACTAATCAGAATAGGTATTATATTTTAATTTCAAAATTTTCAATAATTTACCATCAATAGATTAAACCTTAACAAAATTTTAAAACGTGGAAATTGAATTAATTAAAGTTAAAACATCCACACTTTTTGTATTTTTACTGTTTTTGTACAACAATAGATAAACTAAGCCATACTATAAATATAGCCTATAGATAGCCATGAGGTTTACAAGAGGTAGTCTCATGTGTTCGTCGTGTGAATACAATTCTTCGGTAATCAATGGCCTCCAACAGACTAAGATCTCCTACAAGCGGTGGTACGTGTTGTCGGTCAGTGGTCTTTGCGAAACGATCTTCAACCCCTGGGACCATCCCCAGAACTCCAGTACTTACACAGTGATTTTGTTTCCCAATCGCAGTAATCCAGCCAACTGTGATTGGCTCCTTCTCATCATGGAGACGTGGAGCAGAACCCAGCCCCTCAGGATCCTCCAATGGACTTTCAGGGGGACTCAGAGCCTAGTTCATTGAACTGATCAAGTGGACAGCCGAGCACGAAGTAGACGTGGTTGCCCTCCAAGAATTGGAACGTCATCAAGAATATAAACGGAAAAGCGTCCTAATAGATTGCGAAATTACGATCAAGAAATTCAACATCCCCTTCACCAGACGCAGGAAAATTGGGCGCACAGCCAAAGAGTCGAAGAGGTGACGTTGCCATCTATGTTCGCAACGGCCTCAAACACATGAAAATTGAACAATCTTCCCTCAACAGCAGTGATAACACCTATCCAGACACCCAAATCGCCATCACCATTCATAATATCTATATACACCCCCCATCAGGACCGGAAGCAGCGATCAACGTATCAACAACTTCGAAGCTTGATTTATCGCAACGGACGACAACCCAGTCATTGTTGGTGACGTGAACACACATCATTCGAGCATGGCGAAATTAGTGATGAGTGGACAGATAACCACAACATGAGTGTCATCAACAATTGCGACCTCACCCACTTCCACTAAGGCACAGAATGCCTTTCTATACCTGATATCACCGTGGTGAATGGAGTATTGCAGTCGACCTCGGAAGGGATCATCTACCAATTCTCACGAAGATAGAAAGACCACCAGTGAACGAAGTCGTACCAGAACCAAATGGAGCCTAAGAAAAGAGAACTGGACTGGTTTCACCCTTAACATCGAAAACGAAATCACTTATAAGCCTTTACCAGCTATTCACTCCTCCAAGATGAAACGACATCTGAAAAGATCATTACCGAGTCTGGTAACAAATTCATCCGAAAAAGCCCAGAAGAACACGAAGCCATGTTGGTGTATAGAAGTCGACAAGGCCACCAATGACGCACAGTTGCACATCTTGACAATGAGAAGAAGACGAAATGGGTCGATGCTGCGAAGGAAGCTACTAACGCTATTAGGAAGGCCAAAGAAGACTGTTGGCATAATGTCGTCTCGCAATACCTCTCTGACCGTACTAACCCGAAGAAAGTATGGAACGTCATCAAGAATATAAACGAAAAGTGGCCTAATAGATTGCTTCAACAAAATACTAGTACCGCGACACCAGATTATTGGTTATACGATTGTATTTACTGTATGTATGTATAAAGAAAAATGGATGGCTCGTATTATTAATGATATACATAAGAGGCTAGTATTGCTTAAAGGATCAACTCAGAATTTCTCGATAGTATAAAAAATCAGAAAACTTATAAAAGAAAATACCAATAAAAATTATTATTATTTATTTTTTTAAAACCTTAAAAAATTAAAATTAAGTTATAAGAAGAGATACAACCTCATAATTATATATATTATACAAAATGTAAACTATTAATTATATTACACCAAATGGTATAAATATCTATTACAATCTTTAAAATTTGTCTAAAGTTATTCTAATTTGTATAACATTATTGATTTCAAATGTTGCATTTTAACTATATACTTGATTGTATAGATAAATCGATAAAATATTAATATTTAAAAACTTAAAACTCAATAGACTTCATTAAAATCAAAATTTATTTTTAAAATTGAATTTATAACACAACCAAAAAACAAAATGTACTCTTTTGTTTCATAAAGAAAATTAAGATAGGAAACTCTTAACATACCAAATATATGTTGAAATTACATCACAATAAAAAATAATAAAACATGGTAAGCATTTGATAAGTTCACAAATTTGTTTAAGGTTTGATAAACCTAGTGAGTGACACGATAGAACATGACTAATTTGCTAAGCCTTACTATGTAGTTTGTAAGTACTTACAAAGTACTCTGTTTTTTGGGGAAGGTTACTGATTTAAACTACAAATTTATAACTGGAATAGATCAAAAGTAATTAAATATAATAGAAAAAGAAAATTGTTATGAAAGTTACAAAAAAAAATATATCACAATATTTACATATTTGTCAATTTTCAATTATAAAAGTTCATTGATCCGTTCAGAAAACTCTGGATTTTCGAAATAACTTTTCTGTTGAAACTGTCTGTACTTTTCCCATTCATCAGCAGAACTATCTTGTCCCCATAATTGTTTAATCAAAATGATAATACAATAATACAAATGCATCACGTTCATTACCAAGTCGTAAAACATGCCATTCATATTTTCTTCAAATGCAATCAAATCTTCTGCTAACGCAAAAAACGGATGAGCAGGTTCGTCTTCAAGAAGGAATTTCATAACATGTTGTCTGTACTCTTTGTACCGGGAATTAGCTTTGCTGGTGAAGTATTCAATAGATTCAGAAGCTGTTAGTCTATCGAATGTTTCTATTGCCGTTTCTTTTAAAACAGATAGAAACACACATTCAAAATGGTCCATATTAGAAAAAGAGGCAACTGCACTAAAACAGTAAATCCTTGAAAACAAATTATGCAATCGAAATCTTTCAAATCGTCTTCCTCCATTCTCCAGGATACGAGCGAGATGTTCACGGCATCCTTCAGGTTCTCCGCGTTCAGTTCCAAAAATCTCTGAAATCTTTCCAAACACTTCGTCATGTAGAAAAGTGGAGCTTTCTTGATGAATTTTTGGGAATTTATTTGGAAAGGCTTTACTGAAACAGTTGTTCGCCATGATCCAGAAAATTAAATTATCATTATTATTGTCATTGTCATAGAGATAATGATCAAGAATGACACAATCAACAGTGAATATGTTGTTTTCATTGTCTTTCTGTATATCGATAATCTATAAATAAAATATGATAAAAAGTTATATCGTGAAATATCGTGAAATATATTATTAAAATACGCAAATTGATATATTTATAATAATTTACAAGAATAACCATTTGTTGAACTGTGGAAATATATATCACCTCTTGTGTTCTGAATATCCTTGACGTTCTTAATAACAGTACAGTGTAGATAATCTTACTATTTCTAATAAACTTGCTGATCGTATTAACCGTGCAGTGTGAATTCCTATACTTACTGGTAACATTCTACTTAAACCATGCAGTCCCAAAAATAAGTAAAACATATCCTTTAAACGTTCACCGATGTATTCCCCATTTAATTACATATTTAAATATGTTATAAGTAATTGTAAGCGCTCATGATGTTGGCGAAAACGAAACTTTTACAACGATTCCGATAAAATGTCCTATCTATGTGTTAGTATACTAGTTAAATATCTATGCGGATACTATAGACACACACCCAAGCGAATAAGTCCAAATAAGCGTGCAGGGGGAATTTATATAAAAAACTAATAACGGTACGTCTTAATGCCAATCTATGTAAAAACCATAGATATACTATCTTTGTTTAAGTTTAACTAGATTTGTAATCTAGCTGATTCTTGTTTAGTAATTACTGTAGTAATATTAAACTCAATAATTGTTTATATGTATCAATTAAATATATATATATATTCTATTAAAGTTATTTTCAAATTATTTAACCAATCACAACTCTGGATTTTCCATACACGCGATGCAACATACTTTAGTATAGAACTATTAGTTCTGTATATAATATACAATATCTATGAATAATATAGAATGCGACACTAATACAACACAAATTTGAACCAAATATTTAAAAAATAACTAATAAATAATATCAATCGAAAATTTAAAAAAAAATTCATATTGCTGCATAACATTACTAAATTATAACAAAATTCTCACCTGTGCTGTTTTCACATGAAACATCCATTCTAACTCTTTAGGGTAATTAGAAAGATTCTCTATGCTGTGAACAGTTGAGACTAAAACACTGTTAGGGCAGTATTTCTGAAATGCTGTAATGAACACCTTTTCAAGAGGTATAATCCGAAATTTCCACAATACTGAACGATATTCTTCATTATTTATTGTTTTAGAAAGTGTTCTTTGACTAAATCCTTTTACAATGGACTCCTTTTCACTGGTTGATATCAAAGGGGCTATGGCTGGAAGTCCATAAAGCACAGAGAGATATCGATCAATTATTATTTCTAGCGTTGTTACCCATTCAATATGAAGAATTGCTCCTCGATAAAGAACCGATGGAATAGTTGGATTTGGAGGCATGTTAAAAAGTTCAATTTTAAGAATTTCATATAGACACGAAAACTGATTATAAAGAATGCAGGATTCATCTCCCGTATCTTTGGAATGAGCAAAGAAAAAGCTATTGCCCCAACAACTTGAGTAAAGTGTGACCAGAGGAAATGGCCGATCCTCCCAATTCTTTGAAAAACAACTTGTGTTTTACATTCAGATGGCTTTATTGAGTGCAACTTTAAAAGAATTAGTGAACCTTTGGTTGTAGATGTGATTTATAACCAATTAATGGAGACACAAGCTTAACCTTTGATTAAAACAAAACACATACATATATTATTATAAGTTTATTCTCAATTGCTGAATTAATATTATCATGAAGAAAAATTAAAAAAATTCCACTTTTAATTAGATATAATTTTTAATATATCCAATATAAATAATCTAAACATTTATCTATAAAAAATTGAGTAAATAAAACAAAAATACAAATAAAAATAAACTTAAATAAACTAAAATAAATATAAACAGTACAAATTCACATATTTCAACATTTTGTCCAATGATAATTGTCAATTGTTAATAAGACAGTTAATAATTCAGTGTAATATATGGTATATACATAATACATCATTATTGATAGAATACTCTTGTAAATCTCTCAAATGTCTTTTCCAACGTGTTTTGTCTTAAAATTTTTATTTAAATTCAATTTACAATTGACATTTATTTTAAACCAACGCGTTTTCTTGTAGTTTGAAACAACAAATGAAATTAATTGAATAATATAATACTCGATATATCTAATTAATACGTCATCTATATTGACGTTTATGGATATCTGTTAATATAAATGAATATATTATATATATATACATATTTTGTTATATATGTTGTTAGATTATAAAATTTAACTAAACTGTAACTTATATTTCAATAAAATAAATCTTTGTCTGTGTTTAATTTTCAAATAGGAAAACTAATTTTATCATTTGTAATATTTTAAAAACCGTTGATCAAAAAATCCAACTCCAAAACAGAACAATTGCGAGGTTGACTATGGGTACGGAATTAAAAGATTTTGAATTGGAATTCGGATCATATCCGTCCACTAAATATTGTACAAGGTCTCCATTATGTGGTTTAGGCATCTCTTCGTTTTTGATTAGAAACCCATAATGGTTACAAAGAGGTGTATTGCACCTGAATGTAGTGTAATTTAATTGTTGACTATCGCTGCGGCCGCAAAACCGAGATACTCTCCATAGATTAACGCCAGAGAAATTGAAATGTGTCTGTGTAAAATAAAATGAAATGAAATGAAAAAGAATTAATTAATTTTTACTATAATATAATATATTTGAAATACTTATATATTTTTAAGTTCAAATGAAAAACATTTTCTTTACAATTTACTTTTTTTACTATTTGCTGAAATAAGGTTGAAAACATTTATGTTAAAATTATGTTCTTTCGAGGATAGATATTTTTGAACATCAAAAACATAATTTTGTATATTTTAATTTAAAAATTCAATCAATAAATATTTTTTATATCAGCTAGCATTGTCAAATTTAAAATGAATGACATTTTAATAAATGATTTAAGAAAGGTTTAAATTCAGGCTATTTTTTATAATTATATAATATTCGAAATCATTAAATATTTTATAAATTAAGGTATTTTTTATATATTTGATAAATATTTTTTTACTGTCTTTCCTTTTCTTAAAAATAGACAATATACTATTTCAAAGTGAATGGCCATACGTTGACAATCGTGTATTTACAAAATTCCCCCAAGGAGCATGATAAATACAGTTAGTTGATTAGTTTAATTCGTTATTCACAGAAATTTGAACATCGGTTTATTAAATATGAATGAATTATTCAACAACTCAATTTTTTCGGTAATATTTTACATTTTTTTTAAATTGAGTTTACATAGTAAAGAAAGTTTTTGCGCCGAATTCAATTCTAGTTTTGCACCGTATGCGCGTGAAAATAATAAAATTTACACTGTTTCAATGAATAACTCATGTATCGGAATTAAGCTTTTTATAATTTTTTAAGTAAAGCATAAACAAAAATTTGAATATTTAAAAAAAAGTATTTTTATAATTAATCGTTTAAATAGATTTAATTTTAGAATTTGTTCGCAATTCGTTTTTGAAGCAGTTTTGACCGGTATAGGTATTATACCCATGTAATAAGCGCATTTATAACGTATTATTGGTAATGAATTGGCAATGAATTCTAAATATCTATGATTTTATTTTTTTTAATTAACAGCCAACTGATAATATTAAGACTAATAGGATTTCTGGAATTGATAGTTCAGAAATGTCGTTCTTGGATTTGCTAATCAGAAAACCCTACTCTAGTAGATGTTATTTACTGCAGGACTTCCAGGACGTTTCACAAATCTCTCCGGCAAACAGGAGCAACAAGATTATTTCAAGCCGGCTGCGAAGAAGACCTCGTTTGCGGAAAACAAGACATCAATCCACAGCTGTCCGAATATCGATACAAAGATATGTCCTCAGAGCAGCAGCATGATTTAAGAAAGAAATTATACGATGACACTCTGCAGGCCAAGGAATGCTCAAATGATACTGCAATTTAATGTCTCTACTTGTAAAGAATCTATCAAGTTGCCCAACAGTGTTGCTAATCTTTTACTCTCATAGATATTGTATAAATATTTAAATTTGGATTTCAATTCAGCACTATTTTTCACTACCATAGATATTGAAAGTATTCAAATAATTTCGAAAATTAGTTTAAATAAAATTGTTAACCAAAAGGCCATTTTTTTATTAAACTGAAATAATTCAGAAATTTGGTATTAAAGATGGAAAAACAATACAGTTATTAGTTATTTATTATTAGTTTGTTCGTTAGGATATTAATTATACATTTTTATTGGTTCAAACCGTTGTACCAGACCCTTAGATGTCATACATATTGATGGATGTGCCTTGTTGTGGAGTGTCCGTTGGTCTGCAAGTGGTACTGTTGAAAATTACATACAAAATTTCATGGGAAGCCTCAACCACTACCTTCGAAAGTGTTGTGTACCTCTCATCTTTGATAGATATCCACCAACAAGTACCAGGGTGCTACTAGATCCAATCGTGCTGGCACAAATGCTATCCGCAAACATCTACTGACGAATGTATACGCCTCTACCAGTCCGAAAGAAGTCATGCACGTGCCCCCCATGAGTCGGAGTGGGTTGGCCAGAGCATGTTTTGGCCCCCCCAATAATTGTACAATAAATTTTTTTTAGATGTGGGGTAAATTATTAATTTATTAACGGAAATTATTATAATTACATAACCTAAAAAATTTGAATATCAAAGTGTG
>JAUZNC010053167.1:0-14874 GCA_034780395.1 Vannuccia rotundouncinata | reverse complement strand
AAAATCGATTTTGAGTGGTATAATAAGTTGTATAATAAGATTATGTATGTTGGATCACATAAATACAAAAGTTGACTCATATAACTCGGGTTCAGGATAGCAGATAAATTGATACCGCAGAAGAATTAACATGTTTTGTTTATATAATTAAATATGATGCGTGAAAAAGATTAAAATAATTTCCTTATTTCATATTAGGGGTTAGACAAATTTACAATTAAACATAATACATATATTATGAGGCCCCTTAACATATGACATTAATCCCCAATTATATACTTTCCCCTTATACATATTAATAATAACTGTTATGATTTAGGTTACAAAAAATGTCATCGGGTTATTTATAATCCTAAAATGAAGGTAGGAATAAATATATAGATGAGCTGTTCTGATTAGTTAATGTAAAATACGTAAGTATAGAGACCGTTCTACAAATTCTATTCACAATTGACATTAGCCGGTGTTTTTGATTAACCATATTATATGTAACTAGGAATTTGAGGTGCCCCGGGCGCGAAGACTGTGTCAAAAGTCTTTGAGGTCCAGGGGTGTAGCCCCCCGGAAAATTTTTCAATGTCATAAATTGTAATGAAGAAATATTACAGCACGAAAAACCGAATGAATAAGTTTCAATAAAATACCACAACCCAACAACGGCTCAATAATCATGACTATTAATTATTCTTATTCTACTTACTGATAAGACATATTCAATGGAAATAACAATTATTAATGAAAATATTTATCTTGTAATGAAATTTTAATATTTAAAACTCGAATCAGAGTTAATTATCTCAAAAGTACACATATTTTAAAAAAGTATGTAATTCAATTATTATGCAAGACATATTTATCTATGTTTTATTGTGCCATCAATTTTTTTATTCGATATTGATTTACGTCTAACGTTAATTGCTGATTTTAAAATGATACACATATATTAGAATGAGCATTATATTATTAAAATCAGCAATTATCCCCCTTTTTGTAAATATTTTTTAATGGTTATATACTAAATCAAATTCTTAATTATTACCAGAATAGTAATTAGTTATATTTTTTCTTTCTTTATGCATGATTAATAAAAGATTATGGATCAAGCAACCTATATTAAATTATATAAGCAAACTGCGATATTATATATTGTTATAGTAGAGTACACAATTGTAATTTTATCTCTATATATACAAGAAAATATAATAATTAAATGAAAGTTGGATAAATTGTGCCCCCCCCCAACCAATCTAAAATATATTTCGATGCCTATTAAAAATTAACGAAAGATATAAATATATGAAGAACAATTTTTTCGTTAGCTGTATATCATTAATGCTTTTGTTTGACGTCTATTTACTAAATTGGGGATAAAAGGGACCCAATTTTGTGTGACGTCTAAAATGCGTAAAATGAAAATAAGTACAGATTTTTTTTAGATTACCCCTACGTTATATACTGTTTAATAGTAATTATATCCTCTATTTTTACCTTACATCTATTGTATATGAAATTTATTTGTTTAAAACATTTAATTTTATTATTTATTTAATTGGCAAAAAATATAATTTTTATACAAAATTTAACGTAAAATAATTTTAAGGGAAAACAATTTATTTTTATTTATTTTATCTATTTTTAACACGAATAGTAGTCAAACATATATTTTACTGTAGCATTTAAATTTCTATATTTAAAAAAATATAAATAAAACTAATAAAAGTATCCTGCATAATAATTTTTCAACTACCCTTTAATTACAAAAGATATTCTTCAGTATTTGAGGGAGAGTTATTAAACTTGTGTAACTAATTGTTACGGTTTTTTTAGTACGTGTATTTTAACCCTTTCTTTACGTGTATGTTAAATGAAATTGAAGCAAATTTGTTTCAAATTCAACATTTAAATATGATTGGATAAAGCACTGCCTGTCTGTCTCTACTTTGTTGTATTCAATATCTTCTAACAGTAAATGTGGGTAGTGTGTTTATAAACATCGATCTCCGCACATTACAATATACTTTCAAAACACTTTAGCTGTAAAAAGTTTGTCATAGTCGGTTCGTAATTAAATAAACATTTTTCTAATACTATTACAATCGAAAAACCTTTATAATTACAAAATACTGATATGAAATAGGGCATATCTTACTCAATACATTTGATGTCATAACTATAATACATTTTCTCACCATAACACATCCTAAGTAATAAATACAAATTCTCTTTTCTATTCTACATTTGGTGAGAGAACAATCAATGAAATTTATAATATTGGTTATATTTTATATAATTATATGTATTCCTTTATTAATTTACCTTTTATGATCTATATTTTCTCTGTAACAAATTTATAAAATTTCAAAATAATTATCAGTTGTAGGTATTTATTCTATTATTTTAATTATTGATTTATAAAGTTTATAAAATGTATTTTTTATATTATATAAAATGAATACCAGACAACAAAAAATTAAAATGTAAAGCAAAGAATAAATATCTACCAATGAGTTAAAAATATTCAAAGTTATATTCATAATACAACAAAATTTATATACAATTTCAAAAATATAACAATTACATAAAATGAGCAGTAGGAGGTTATTGGTGAAAATTCATCCTGGAAATGCAGGACATGCTTATATGTTGTGTATTGGTTTATGGCCAAACCCATAGGAACACCAGCAGTTTCTTTATGGTCTGGGTGTTTTTCTTTATCATGTATCAGTTCAGGGAAGTGTATGTCTACAGTTGTTGGGATGACTGGGTTCAGATTTAGCATTGCTTTTATGAATATGACTTCAAAAAGTAATTTTCTTGTCCTTCATCTTGCTGAAATAAATAAGTTTAATAATATAAGTTGTATAATACTAATAAAGCAAGTTTGTTTCATAAATAAGAAATCTATATCTAATATTGTGAATGTTTATTTTACTTTACAATGATAGAAATTCTACAAATAAATAGCTCAAAATTATATCATTAGGTATACCAATATACCTTTAATTCATAGAGTAGCTACTCTATGAATTGGATTTAATAAATACAAAAAGACAATTATGCAACTATTACATAATCACATAGGGGACTTGTCATTGGTTTATTTCATAGGAATATTCATTATGTGGTCTGTTGTAAGAAAACTTAATTACAATCTAATCTTGTACCCAATGTTTGTTGTCAAAGATGATTTATACATAATTCTTGAAAGTTATATATATATAGGACCAACTTTGCAAGACCAAGTTATATATATCAGCCAACCAAACATATGTTAACTGTTATATTATATGCACTGAACTAATTGGTTACAATTACATACATTTACAGAATATATCTAGGAGGAATAGTATAAATTTAGCAAACAAATTAAAATTTTGTATAACATATACAAATTCATAATTTATAATAAATACAAAATAGATTTTTCAAAACACATTTTATTAGTATATTATTTCTATTGTTATATAATTTTATAATCAGTAATTTATCATGAGTATGGAATTATATGACATTATGAAATTTTTTTTTTACTAAATATACTTTTGGAAGTCGAATGTTGTAATTTGCAAAAAGTGTTCTGCATATCTATTATCTATATATAAAATTACACTTACCTGAATACCAGTATTCATTCATTGAGATCCATACTTTGAAGCATACAAGAACCATTTAAAGCATAAATTAGACTGTCAATTTTACAAACTTACCATAGAGAATAGAAGGAGTCATTTATTTTCTCTGTGTATGCATATAATACTAATAAATCTTTACAAAATAATAAGTCAGTCAGATAAAAAGCAACAAAAAGTATAATCAACATAGGAAAATATAAATTGATATGTGAGCACTAACTGCAGCATGAATTTAATAAACATTATAATAGGAAAACATGCGTTTTGTCTAACCAATTAGAATAGAGTTATCTTTCCACTCTCCTTTATATTCTGGACAGTTACATGTGCCTTCAACCAATGAGAATGTTTCCCCCTTTGTCCAGCTAGTGTTTATAATGGGGAAAATGACATTTCCCCAGCAGGATAATTTATATGAATCTACACTGATTCCAGTGATAATTTTTTTATTTATTTGCTTCTATCACATTATAAAGTTGTGACCCAACAGTTGGGTCACCTGTAAAGAAAGGGTTAAGATATATTTCTATTTTTAGAAATTTAATGTGGTTTTCTTATATAATTTTGTTATTGTTTGTCAATTTTAAAGTCACTTAAATTGTATTTAACCTTTTACCAACAGTATTTCAAAAACTGATTTTCAAAAATGATGTCTCCATATCTATTTGCTAAAATTTGTTTCATTATACTTTATAATAATGTCATACTGTCATAATATAATACTATACTAATGAATTTTTTCAAATTCTATGTTCTTTTTTGTTATTTACCCTATACAATTTTTTCAAAAATTCTGCCAATTATTTGAAAAAATTATTTATTGATTATTATTAAATAATTATTTTTTATTTATTTTATAATTAAATATTATAGATATTATTGATTTCTAATGTTTTACTCCATGTTTCTGATTTAAGGTGTGGTAGACCGGGCTCCACTGTGTCTTGGACTTAGAAATAAGATGAAACTGGTTTTCATTATTAAAACAAATCTAATTAAAATTATTCAAAAAATAAAACATATATAAATTATATACAATTAAATATAAAAAAAAATTTACATTTGTTATTTTAGAAAATTTTGAAAATAAATTGTAGGGTAAATAACAAAAAAGTACCAAATTCTGTTGTTATAAAAACATGAATAATTTATATTCAGTGGTGTAGGACATCTATTTTTTCATGGCATTATCACAGACAAGAATTTGGCCATTTCCTATTCAGTTATAAATAAAAATGTTTGTATAACTAGATATTTACCCACTTTTATAAAGTAAATGTAGAAAACATCTTGCACTGAATTTTAATGGTAAAATAATAATATAATAGAGTACATACAAAAGTATGCAGATTCTAGCTAAATTATGTAACAAGGTTCATAGCAGTCAAGGAAATCAGAAGGTGTCAGGGAATTTGAGAGGTACATTTTTTTGTGACAGCTACATTTTTTTGTGACTGCTACATTTTTTATAAGCACAAAAATGTTACTATGTTCTCTTTTTATGAGCATGTGTAATTTTTTTTATTTTATATATTTATGCATTTTGATTAAAAATATTGAATTTCAGAATTTTTTATAATTTTACACATATCCATTATAAACTATTTATGTTGTTAAAGTCTAATGCTCTTTGCAAAGCTTCAGAGGAAATGTCTAGAAAATGTCCTCAAATATTTGGCCTCTGGTCTTTTAAAAAAATTATTGTACATATTAAAATTAATTGTTACCCAAAAAAATGTTGTGCTCCACACAAATTTATTTAGTTATATGACTATCTATTTTATATTACAGGTGAAATGCAACAAGTAATATTTTTTTACTGTATTATGAAAAATAACCTCAGAAATTTTTTTGTGCTCCTTGCAAGTGACACTTCATTTGCTCCGCTTGCTTGCTCGCACAATCATTTTTTACATATAACCTGTATTACTACATGTTGTACACATTCATTTTTTTATTGAAATTTATTGAAAATAGTTACATGTTTACCCATTGTTTTTATTCATTTTCTATATAAATATTTAGAAAAATGTCAGGGAAATTGGTAGTGAATTGTGAGGGAAAATGGAATATTGTCAGGGAAAATAGTCCTGAGAAATACTATGAGCCCTGTGTAATAGTAATAGGATAGATTACATATAAGAATTTGCTCAAGACCATTCAAATCATAATTGTAAGACACCTTATCAATGAAATGTGTAGTATGTGAATATAATTATTTAATTTTTTATATATAAAAGATGATCAGCCACTAAAGTGCACTAAAAATTAGGGGCCCTTTCAAATTTAAAAGGGGGAATGCCCCCCCCCCCTGATGGCGACACTGCCTATGTGACTGTTAAAGACTTGTTAATGTTTAGAGTTAAATATGTTTATAACTTATTGTAATTAAGAAAAATGATTTGATTTAATTTGTTCAAGAATATGTTAAGTAATACGTATTAATGTAATATTTTTGTCAGGCCAAAATCATTGGGAATTTAGGTCAAGTTATTCTTTTGTTTTACATTTTGTAAGTATTTTTATAATGTACAAATTTGTTTATAATCATCATCATTGTTCAGAATACTACTTTTCATAAATTTAAAATGAATAAATGCTTATACAAACAATTTTTGTTTTGAATTCTTTTGATTGAGATATTTCAAGTTCATCAACAGAGACTATTTTACAATGAAAACCCATATTATTTCTTTGAAAAGTCTTTATTATTCATTGTAGATTTACATTTTGTGTGTGTTGCTTTAGTGTGGTATTTTAAAATATCGTCTATTTCATACGTATGCGTTTTTTGATCCCTATATAAAAATGTTACAATTTTTCTCTCAAAAAGATGGAATTTTTGAATGAGTTTTGAAAAAGTCTTAAAATTGATTTTCAAAAATTTGTATAAACCCTTGTAATAAAAAATTTGTTCTCAAAGTGTTATCCAATAGTTCTATGATCTTTAAATATTGAATTCCCTTATCTATATTAATTTATTCAAAAAGCTTGCTAAAACAATGTATTTCTAAAACAACTTCTTCATCTGACAGTTTTAAGTTTATTTACAGTCAATATTTTTAAACATACATTTCAATAAATGTAATAATTTTACAATGACACACATCATTTTAAATTTTCTTATTTTATTTGTTTTGTAATAAACTTATATTTTATTCTGTTTATTTTTTCCAGATAGCATGGAAGATTGTTCTGCCTTATCAGTGGCGTTTTCTCAATTAAACTACTCTGATAATCTCTCTGTATACTCCAAGATGGAACAACTGGTACAGTCTGAGATACATCCACTGCCAAGATTGAATAATACGTCGTCATTGTCTATTAACTGTATCAGCCCCCATTTTCCTGATATTAAGGTGCCTGTTATTGAAGCCACCGAAGAAGATGTTACTTCAATAGTCTCAGCAGCTAACCAGTGCAAACACACTCGAGAAAACTTGCTGTCTCTCTTCAACAATTTAGCCAAAAAATTTTCCACTTCATCTAAAAATATTTTCTATGCCGAAACAATGTCTATGGGTCGCCCAATTAAAGAGTTGGAACAAATTGATTTGAAACGGATTCTTAAACTGATCGATCAGGAAATTGTGTATTATAGTTTACAATCTTTGGAAAAGAAAACAACTCTTCACATTTCAACACAAATTGAAGCTGATAAGGGAGATATTGTGTCTCTTTTCCATCGAATATTTTCGTGTCTTCGTGAAGGAAGTGTTGTATTGACCTGCCTGGGTAAATCTCCGCGTTCTATTACATGCTTCCAAATTGCAAACACACTGCTCAACTGTAATAAATGCACTGGACTCATTTCCTTTCTTCCAATAACACATTCGATTTACCTTTCAAAGATTGGTCAAATAGACTGTATTGAACCGGATAATGACTTGCTTATGAAAAGTGCAATTACTTGTGGTCGTTTGTATTCTGATGAATCACACTCTTGTGCAGTCGTACTCGATAGTGCTGATATCGAGTCTGCAGCTCAGGCCTGCCTTGATTCTATTACTTACTCTTCTGGAATGACGAAGCTGTCTCCTCATCTGGCTTTGGTGCAGGAGCCGGTTTTTGATCAGTTTCGAACTTCTTTGCAAATTCTCGCACAAAAGAATTTATGTCAAGATCCTTCTACGTCTAATTGCCTTCTAGGTCCGCTACCATCACAGGCAGATTTTGATTATTTGCAGAAACATTTAAATAAGTCTGTGGAAAATGACGGCATGATTATGGGAAAGGAATTGCCAAGAAATAAGTCTGTATTTCCTGCTCTGGGAGTCAATCCATTAATTCTCGAAGGAGTACAGCCTGCTTCAACACTGTTCCAATCTCTTCCTAGAGGTCCTTACATATGTCTCATTCCTTTCAGAACTTTGAAGGAAGCAGCAACTATAGCTAATCGTCTTCCTAATGAGCGAGAAGTGCTTCTAGTTTGGACTGATGTTGTCGCACAAGCTATGGAAACACTTGATTTGTTCAATTTCAATTATCTTGGGGTGAATTGTTCCAGTCTGGACATAGATGTCATTCCAGCACAACTTTCCAAACGCATTAGAATTGCTACACAAGCAAGTTGTCTAACCGATGTAAAGACGCTTACCTCTGATTCTCTGAAGTCAGCTCTTGCGACCGCTTCTAAAGCACAGCCAATTTGGTCCAAGCGTACATCTATTCAAAGAAACATAATAATTCAAAAAGCTATTTCTGGAATAGATGCATTAAAACATTCAGACTTTTTAACAACTCTGCAATCTCGGTTGGTTTCGGTGAATCACATTTCAAACTATTCTACATCTTTTGCTGGATGTAAGACAATGAACACATTTAAAGCCAGAGGACTAATTTTGATTATTTTGAACTCTACCATTTTAAATGATGAAATATTTGGTCTGTTAATCAGTGCTCTGTCTGTTGGCAATTCGCTGGTTGTTACTTGTTCTGCTTCTGAAAAAGAAACTGTTGCTAGCTGGAAGGATGTCCTTACATCAAATGGTCTTGACGAGGACGCTATTCAGTTTATTTGTGGAGACCTGTCTGAAGATTTGCTCAAATCTGTTCTCAGCGTTCGTTGTGTTGATCTAGTTATGACCTTTGGTCTTAATCTCTGGTTTACAACACCTCTGCGCTCACTCTTTGCTGCAGCAGCCCCAACAGTTTTCGTCGACCATTCAATTGAGGTGTTCAGTAGAAGTGCCTTCTGTCTTGAAAACATGTTGCCTTGGATCCGACAAGAAAAGGTCATTTTTTTGTCCTCTGGAGATATTTTTGCGAACTAATTTGTTATCTTTTTTATTATAAGACCTGACTAGTTTTTGCAATTTTCTATTTCTATCTTTGCTTTAATTAATGATGCTAACTTTGATTGAGATCATTTTGTTATAATTTTTGACAATTTTACATGTTCTATTATACAAAAAAACTTCTGTAGAAACTATTTTATATATCTTTAGTCATTTGTATTTCACTGATTGAACTTATTTCTTATAATTATTATATCGAAAAATAAATTTCTTTATTGATTTAATTATAATTAATGCCATCTGAAACATATAGTTCAATGACGTAAGTGATATCTATATTACCTTGATTGTGTGTTATCATTTTGTTGCAAGTAGCTTATAACCTTTTAAGGATCACCCTTGAAACGAGTTCATATTTTACAACAAACCAAACACGTATCTTCGTAATATTGATATACACTTATAAAAGGGGTGAAAGTACAATCAAATTAGTGCAGATGAAGCTAGTGTAACCAAACACCCATTAATTATCTTAGAAGATTTCATGAACTACATAATTCGAAAGTTTTATTTTATTTAATTAATCCAGAAAAAAAGCATATTTGTTGTTAATTTGTAATATTAAGAGAGGATATCTTACACAAACCTTCAATTATTCTAACACATTTCCAAAATTTTAGTTTTGATCCTTATCCGAAATTATGATAATCTTTAAATCTATTTCATTATAACAGATGTAAATCCAATTTATAACAGAATATTTTGTGTAAGATATCAACTATTCGGTCAACTTCGGCAATATTAATTATGTGCATATATCGCTTACAGTTTTACCGACGTCAAACGTTTTCTAACTATTTACTTAAACGAATGTTTTCTCTGTATTATATTCCAATTCAGTTATTTCGAATTATTGCATATATCGCTTTATAAGTGCAAAAATGAACAGCATGTGGCTGTATTTTTTGTCTACAAGTACATAAAAATGCACTGGTGCAATTATATCTAACTTAACTATTCATTTATTGATTTATAATCTTTGAACTATAAATTGTAACTACTTTAATTGGATTAATATTAACTAAAAAATAGCTTATAAAATTATATTTTATATTATTAAATTATTAAATTTATATATTATTTATTAATATAAATTTATATTATTAAATTTATAAATCCCCACAATTGCAGATTATATATCGATTAGATACTGATAAAAATTGATGAAGTGAATAAAATGTTCCAGTCCCTTAAATATGTTCTTATCTGGGGATGATATATAATACTATATTATTGTGTATCGTATATTCCTAGTATACAATAGTAATTAACATAAAGATCGGATACATACAGAATACTTTGTATTGTATATAGCACAGCTAACTAACAAATAATTTAAAATAAAAATAACTTTATCAGTATTTCACATAATTAATAAGAAATTAACTATAATATATAACCAATTTTTAAAATTTAGATACATTAAATCATAACGAGAATAAACCTCTTAATATACGTATATATGCCTCAACCATATTTTAACATGTATGTATATTTGTACATTATTTTACATATATAATTCCATATTCCGCTTTTGGAAACGAAGAAAGGTTAAGCTCAAGAATCACTAATTTCTATATAGGACAAATTCTCGGTTTCTGTTAGCGGACGTTTGGTGTTAATTAAAACCACTTAATCATTGTTGAATAGGGGGAGTTCCTATGTTTTTCTTTTTTATTATCTTTCTCTGGCCAAAACTGAATGGTGTTTGAGGAAGACGATTGGACTAGTACTCCACTTCTACAATAACGACTTAAAATTTATATTCGCGATTCCTATTGGGACAAAGGAGTGCTGTACTTACAATTTTTTCGATTATATTTAATTCAACAATCATTCTGATTTTATGAGTCAAATTTGGTTATAAAAATCGTTTCATATCGTGGGCTGGGGCTGGGGCTGGGCTACCCCAAACGTCCATCACCATGATAGATCGAATACAAACGTCTTTTAACGGTTGAGATTTTATTATTATTCATTACAGATATAGGTAAGTATACATATATTTAAATGTATTCCTATTGTGAATAATATGTAAATGAGTATAACATAATAAGGTACATATTTCTGGAGTACCTTATAGTATGCTTAATAATGATATGATGCTATTTATTTAGACTTGCATAAGGTATATAATGGAAGTCGATTAGTCTGTATTAACGTGTTTGCTTTGTTTATGAGGTCATTAATACCTTCTGTTGTTAAAATAGGAAATCGTGAAGCAGATGGCGGTTTAGTATTCATGATAAAAAGTTAATTAAACCGTAAATATTAATTTAAAATATAAACATGTGGAATAAAACTTAGTTACGAATTTAAGAATTATATAATTTTAAATATTTTATTTCCATGGTATAATAATTTTCATGCAATAACTATATAATATTATTTACCGAGCGAAATAATTTTTTAGAGAATTGTTTAATTAGATCAATTCAATTAATTTTAACCTTCCAGTAATTGATTTACCAGCTTTTATTTTATTCTTACGTATAAAACCTGATAGTTTGCCAATCTATAGAGAAGTTAATTATTTACGATATCAATGATTTAAAGTAATTATTATTTAATTGCCATAAATCAACATATTGAATAAAAATATGTAAAAGACTATGCGTCTAATGTATATTTAATAACTTAATCAACTCTAAATAGGTGAACACACAGTTACTTTTAAAATATTTGAATTGTGCAAAAAATACACTTCTAGTATGTACAGTTCACTAATATTTGTAACATATAAATAAATATAAAAAATATAAGGTATTTATAATACGCGAGCACAAACTAAACTAAAAGTAGAATTTATAAATCTAGTTTCAAAATAATCTTTTGATTTTACATTGAACAATTGCATTGACAATCAAACACGCACATGAATTCCTACTATAACAGATTAATAACAATTTTAGTTTCATATAAATTTATGTTTTTAAAATAGCAATTATCAAGCTGTTGGCAAGATTTAAAATGAAAAGACTGCCGGCCTTCAATGTAACAATCTTTTGAACAATTTCCAGATATGGGCATGGCTTGCGTAAATGGTCATATGAAAGGAATCGTGCCGTTCCAATTAACATGTGCCCCATACCACCTGAATAAAAAAGTTTATAATTGTTAATTAATTTTTATATAAGTAGAGTTTTTAATACTGTTGAAAGTACATTTTATGTAAAAGAAGATCGGAATACTATAAAACTTATACAATTTATTAATTAGTGCTGTATAAATGTTGGCTTTAATGATATTCAATAAACTTTTATTGACCAGAATCGTGGGATTAAAGAACTATTAAAGAAATCTATTTGGAAAAGGGTAAAGTAATAATTTTGCATGGAGGATGGGGTACTCTCTATAAATATATAAGTATGACGCCCTGAATTAGAAATAAACCCGTTCTCTAAACTATCCATAACAAATGTTGGATAATTATATAAGGGTAAACGAACTTTGTGAGTATACATTGCTCGAGCGGTGGAATACGCAGATTTTCTTCCTGTTCCGCTCGTTTTCCTCGAGGTCGAGCGGTTCGAATGCGGAACGTGTCTGGAATAGAATAATTGATCAATAAATTAAATATCAAACTGCAATAATTAAATCTTGAATTTAATTTACAAAATGTATCTATTAAGCGAAAATTTTGATATCGTCAAATATTGAGGCGGGAAGATCTTACCTATCGTGAGACGACACTCGCTTGTCTGCGATGATAGAGCTGTAAAGTATTGGAGGGGGAAGCGATGCTCAGACCTCCAATGGGATACCAGCTCGGCCGTCGTGCTCAATAAAAGACCTAATTGGCCGTTGACTTTGGTCAACCAGACAGGACATTTGGGGGTTTTCAGCATAGAGCCCACTGGTCTCAAGTTGGGGTTGGTTGCTCCATCTTCCGCCATCTTATCTTTGTCGAGCCAACTCCGGTCCCAGTGCAAGAAGCCAACATCGGCCCGCTTCTGTATCCCTACCTCGGGCCGTTCCTGGACAAGTAGGAAAAACGAATCCTCTTAATTGAATAGTAATAAATAAACACAAGACTGGGTATATTTACCAGCAACCGTCCCGAAATGTCGTAAATCTGAGTTCCATTATGAAGCCAACGACAAGCGCATCCGGTAATGACAAGGTTGATACACGCCTGTGTCAAGCGCTCACTCGGCTCAAGAAGACTCAGTTTTCTATTTTGTTCGAAGTCGTCCAATAATCTAACTCAGGGAATTATGACGCAACATCTTAACTTATGGTTTTCAACAATTAAAAAGTTAAAGTGAACCTAAAACACTATAATTTTGTCTAGCTATGACATTTACTGGATGAATATAATGGTTTCAATAGGGTGGTCCGTAATTAAGTTCGTTTTTCAAAATCCATATAAAAATATTTTTTTTGGAGATCCATTAAAGTATATTTACATGAGATTTATACATGTTGGCATGTACAGGTACAAACAGTTAGAAATAATGTCCTTCTTTGTCAATAATGCGTTGGAAATCGATTCGCATTTCACTGAATTCTTTCGACATCACTTGGGCGGAAAATGTTGGTAGATTCTTTCGTAAGAAATTCTCGAGATCTTCTCGGCTATCGAAGTCATTGCTGTTCTACTTGCTTTATGTTCTGCTTAATTATAAAATCCATTCGTTTGAAATAAATAATCATGTATCATAATCAATATTCAATAATAATTGAATCATAATAAGTATGAAAAGTTCGATAATTACATAAATAATACCTGTCTAAATTCCTGGATAGTGCCAAACTGTAAAGGACTAGAATACAGCCTGAATTGGTTGATTCCAACTGAAAATTACATTTTTATATATAAGTAGAAATTGCAGAATACTATAACGTATAAAGTATATTAATAATGACTTAATCAATAACTTACATAATTGTAATTTCTTCGGATAAAAATTCGAATATCATTATAACTTTTAAAATCAAAAATATGAAGCTGGAATAGAGAATGTATAGTAATTATTAAACTTCTATAAATAGAACCTCCCATTATATATTCTTTATACTCTTTCCGTGAGACCGTCGGATCGATATTGTTTGTTGCTCTCTACATAAGAACAAGTTGATGGCAACACAAAAACGGCATTGCGGTGCTCCCCAGCTTGCCATAATACGTCCGAAATTCCTCTGATGAGTGCATCTTTGCGTTGTGATTCAGTTGGGGAGAGATAACTATGATATCAAAGAAGAATAAACTGTAGAGATAAAGTTATTGAGGTTGCAGGAGATGAGAGTATAAAGAAGAGAGAGGAGAAAAAGTTTTTAACAATTTCATAGTTACCTATAGTATATACCAAACAATTTAGTACAAATAACGAATAAGCAAATGTTTCAAATCAGTTAATTTAATGAAATCAGAAGCGCGGACCACTTGCCATTGTCTGTACTGGTCAGTGATGGAAGGAGCAAAGAGCAAATTCTTGATCAGGAATGCTTGGACACAGAGGATCAGTTCTCTTGATCCATCCTAAAGTTGAATAGTATAATTTCGTATAATTATAGTATAAACAAATGATAATATACATATCAATTAAAAATTACTACCTCTATATTTTGGCTTTTTTTCTATATTATACATATATTATTAAGAAATAAATTCCTTATTATCCAAATAATCTTAAATAAAAAAGATAACACACAAACAAATTATTCAATAAAGAGATACGTAAACGGCCTATATTATAGATAGTTAATTTTCGAGAAGTGCATATTAATATATAGATACAACTTGATTATATTTATATAATTTTCATTAAAAATAGATGAATGTACAGGGTGGCCCAGAAGTAGTCGGCCCCATGTTAAATTGGTAAATTGAGTAGGGTTAGTAAGATGAAAATTAGTTTACAATTTGTATATTTACAATAATTATTGCAACAGTTAGATGATAATTAGGTTACAATTAATTAGAATAATTATTGCAACAGTCC
>JAUZNC010053156.1:0-14875 GCA_034780395.1 Vannuccia rotundouncinata | reverse complement strand
ATTACAATATTCATAAGTTAATACAGTTAACCGATGGTCAAAATAATATGTTTTTTCAAAATATGTACGGACCTATCGCAATCTTTTTAATTTTCTTAAAATTAGTCTATTTATTTGGGTGAGTGAAATTTTCCCAAACGGTCTCACATACTTATTACTACGGATTTCTTTAATAATTTTATATAAATTAATCGTTACTTTCAAAATCGTTTTAAACACAGAAATTTATCTTACGATTATTGTTAATAGTATATATAAAAGACAGATATATTTTCAAATAAAAATTGCATTTTATAACAACCAAGTGTATAACATTAGTACATTTTAGCATTTATATCATTGATTCTGAATAGTTAGGATTATTATATTTTATGACTAAGCTATTTTCAAACTGGCTGATACAATTTTCATTTCTGTGGTTCTTTTGTCGGATTGAATCTGACCAATTTCTACTCGACCAATTGATCAAATTATAAGCGTTTACAGTAATGCTTCCAGCGCATAATTGGTGCAGTGATTAGAACCTTCACGCGATATATGTAGTTATATTCTTGTCTGTCGTTGATATAATTATCCAACAATTTATGCATTATTAGTTTTGCCGAAAGCGTTTATCTATAAATTTCTTATTGTGGAATACCCAATGAAACATTTTAAATCGTTACTGCATATTCAAATTTTGCTTTTCTGTTATAGTCTCGTATCTGAATTATAGTTTGAGGGAAATTTATTTTACTTTTATTACATTCCATTTAAATGATTTTGATAGTATCAAAAAATAGTCCTGAGTATGAAATTCAATATTTATAGAATCATACAGTAACTGAAAGTAAAATTAATATTTGGCATAAAACGCTTAATAATATGAGATTATTTGATAATTTACTTGATCTGTAGACGGCTTGAGTTAATGCGAATTACTGCCAACAAAAAATTTGCAAACTTATGATTTAACCTACAATCTACAGTAAAATTTCACACCAGAATCGGTCGAACTATTTGTTTTTAGACAATATTTACACTTTTTATATTCTCACTGTACATTGTATATTTTACAACTAATTGTGTTCGCATTTACAAAAAGTTTTCCAGATTATTTTTTCGTTATGACTGTCTACCGATTAACAAATAATGTAAAAACACTAACAAAATATTGAATAGATTTTGAGATATTAAAAAGATGATTCAATTTTTTATAAGTTAAAATTTGATTTTTAACTTTAGACCTGATTTGCGAAAACTAATTTCGCAGAAAAAACAATTGGAATATAATGGGAATATGTGTATTTATTCTTTGTGTATGTGCAACGTAAAAACTATTCTAATGTATGTCTATACGTATTTTGTATTAGCAAATATGACTCTATATTCAGAACAACATATACTCAAAAATATTTTTATACTCATACACAGTTTCAAAATCGTCCGATATAGTCTAAAACATTTAAGTATACACATTAATTTGTACGTTTCATTATACCATCAACTAACAACTAAATTTTCAAATGTTGTATATAAAATGTAATCTCTATTTGGCCTATTTGACAAGCGAAATATGATTTTATTCGGCCTGGTTTTGTTTAATATTATTGAGTTAATAATATTGTTAATGTTTCCCATCCGGTAAAGTCATTTGACTGCAATTATCAGGCAATCTACGGAATTGTTATCTTCCTTAATTAAACACTGTAAATAGTTCACGCCAGCAATTATGTTCACTTTGTAAATACAACATGAACATTTAATCTATATTTGAAAATTCCTAATTCAAAGCGCAATATCATTCATTTGCCAGCTTCAAGGTTACTCGCCGTCAGTTTGAAACGAATTATTCAACAAAATAAATGTTTAGAATTAAACAAATTTAGAATAATATCTAACTGAGTCAGAGACGATAGGTTAAAGCGATCTTTTGTTCTATTTAAGATATCGTACATAAGAGTGGAATTCATCTTAAGCAATCTATTGGCTGTCAGCTGTATAGCTCATTCTTTACATCTATCACGCTTCGTCAAGGCGGGTCAATTGTTTTAGACCGGCAGTTTTGAAACAGAAGCGAATTTGGATTTTGACTCATTCTTATTTACTTGTAGACTGTCTTGAAAGTCAATATATATATAAATTTGTGTTACGAAACTGAATCCGGGTACCAATACTTCACAAGCAAGACATATTATCTGGTATCTTCTGCTAGAAAAACGACAGATTGACATTCGTGCCTCTCTCCTGGACAAACAAAACGTTTTCCACTACCCCAATACAACATTTTGTTGGTGTCGCTTTCCAACAGAAAAGCTACTCCTTTGCTTAGCTTTCTCTTGAACATCTAGTCGTTTATGATAGGAGCATAGCAGACACAGCTAAGTTACTGCTTGCCCCATATACACCGTACCGAGGCGTCCTACACATTTAAGAAACCGAGTTTTCTGCTGCACAATTGGGGTTTGAATATATTCGAAGGTGAGAAATTGAGGCAATAATCGGACGACAACGACGAAACAGTCTCACTTTAGTGCTGTCTACCTGTTGGTTGCATCTACTGTGTACATCACTTCCTAGACCTGTGCACAGCCACTCGCTAACCCTAACTCTGAACTACCACATCTGCTTACATAGCTCTCTCTCTCCTTCTTTTCGTTCACTCCCTCTGGTTGCTTCTTGTCCCTCTGGCGTTCCTTTCTACCAATCCATCCTACCTATTTATCTATCCATCTATTTCCACCAGATTGCACTGGACTAACAACCTACCTACCTCTTACCTCACCTATCCGAGCTGACTTGACAATATTCTGGTTGCCCTTAGCTCAGTTTCCAGTTATTTCATTTTCTTTCATTTTCACGTTTTTATTTTTTTCCAACTTTTGTTCTTTGGGATCTTTTTCCATCAAGTAATCTTTTTCAAAGTTACCGGAAATTATTTAAAAGAATCATCGACAAAGTTGTCTATAATACAGAATAACTTTGTGAAGAACTATCTACTGGACAGTGTTTTACAATAATAATGACGGCCTACTTGCCCAGTCCATTTGATTTAACCGGGGCGTCCAGTGCCTTTGACGTCAACGGTGCCATGCTCGGTTTTAGTGCGAGTCCTGGAGCACAACTTGCCTTTCAACCGCAGCCCTTACCCCCTCCGGGACCTATTTTCTATATTTCTCCTTCTCCGGCCGTATCCACTGCATCCAATTTTACGCTTTCACATACTGGAATACCGCTTAAGGTAATTATCATTTTCTTTTCGATTTATGTAGTATTAGGTTCCACATAAGGATTGCTTAAAAATAGAATAACCTTATTTTTGATAAATTCATCAGTTTTTATATTGTTCAGTATTTTGAAAATTATCTTGTATATATCATTATATCAACATTGTGGCTGTTAGTTTCATCGGACGCATTAATTGTTGCATTTTCTTATGGAAGGTTCTTTGAATTTCTGTATTGGATAATTTGATTTAAAGTTAATTAAAATGTTATAGCTGATTTGGAAATTAATGTGTCTTTTAATACACAGGGAAAAGGTATTTGACGATAATTAAATGGTCTTCTGATGGATACAACGTTTCAGGTGGTTCTCATTATAAAAATATTGCTTCTACGACCTATAATTGCATGCACCAGAGCTCAACATATCCAGGCCAGGAATGTTATAATGTATATAACGTATAAAACGAGAATTATAAAGATTTGGGAGATTTGTGCAAGTTAACCTAACTAAAAGGACAGCTGTCCACCAACTGGACCGGTTGAAAATGCGGATTTGCGCGCCTTCACTTCCACTAGTAGACCAGCAGATCTTGCTGGCCTGTCAACCACTGCTTATCTTGATTTTAGCGCAAACTAATCACCATTGCGACGTAAAGAAAATTCCTTCTCTCTTTTAAAGACTTCACTAATCAATTCTATCGATACGGCAGACCAAGGCAGCAGATTCTATTTATACGCCTCAGTTACTGATCTCAATTTCTTGTTAATATATCCCAAATAATAAATGAAAGATTCAATTTTTGAAAAAGGTGTTCCCTTATATAGGTCGCTTATTTTGTAATTTATTGTCAATATATAACTTATTTTTACAAAATAGTCTGTTGTGTGATTTTTGCTTTTCACATAAGTTAATGATTCATTGTAGTATAAAGTCGTTCTAAAAAATAGTTTTTTGTATGCTGCCTTTTGTTAAAATACACGTCTATAATCGCTTAAACCATCATATCCTGAGCATAGTTATTATACAGAGTGTTTTTTGCAATATATTCTGAATTATATATTCTGAGGTGATTGTTAAGTTTTCACTGTGCATTTTTTCCTCTTTTGGTGTATAGAGACAAAATGGGAATTGTTATTTGCTTTTTAGTGAGAATGGGTTTGTTTGCTAAAGTTGGGACTGGATTGCCATCCATGCCTTTTCCCACCATAGTTCTAATATAATATTATATAGTTGCTTAATTCATTCTCCTGTTTACTCAATTGTGAAGCCAGTGTTGACTTACAAGACTTGTTCTTGATACAGTTCCCTATTCTATTTTTCTGCAGATAAAAAGCTCCATTTTAACTGTCGATTAATTTTATCAACTTTAACATATGTATCGAAAATTTTGATAAATATTTATATGTATTCAATGTATGCATTCTAATAATCAAACAAAGTGAAATAAAAAAGCTTCCATTTTACATTTGGCTGTTTTTGATATAGTAAACAAAATATATAGATAAGAATAGTTTAAGGAAAATTATTTCTGTAGTATAACAATATAAATAATGCAACATTAATTCAGGAATTTCCAAATATAAAATAATTACGTGTAACATTTGTATAACAATCATTTTTAATATTATTCCCATCTATTATATATAATTTCTTCTCTTTTGTAGTTTAAAATTTGTCTTCCAAAAGAATACGAATATTATATTTTGTCTGGTTGTAACGTTTTAGTCAATTTCTTAGTAATTTTCTCTCGCTAATTATAGTTTGGAAAACCTTTTTTTATAAATCAGTTATTGTTATTGAAATATTAGATTGGTATACAATGTGAAATCATTGGTATTCATAAGCCTGAAAGCAAGAAAAAATTATATTTCTTTAATTTGTAATTTCTCAGCTTTCATTAATCAAATTCCAATTTATTTTAGATTTTAAGAATTATATAGAACTATTGCCATGTTTTGTGACTGACCATTTTAATACAGTACCTACTGTCTAGTACAATATTCTTTCTGTCATATTTGGCACTGAAAATCAGAAGCAGTCCTCTGTTATATAGTATATATGACAGAATTCTTTCTCCATTCTACCAACTTAATAGATCTACTGTGCAGTATATAGAGCTCTAAATAGCCAACACATATAGTTGGCCAGAATTTAAATATAGTGAAACAATTACTAACTACAATTTTTGCACGACTGACTACCCCTGAACAATGAAACTTATTGATCATTTGTCTTTTACGAGGTGATGCAGTCACATTTGTTACCGTGTCCTTATATCTTACGATTTACTGTAAATAGTCGTAACACTTCTTGATTTCAAAGTAACTTCCACTGAGTTTTTCTTATACATTTTTTGATAACTACACAATTAAATTAGGAATTTATCCTATCAACGAGATTAACAGTGTTTCTCGACAACTAAGTGTGATTTCTTGAAGACGCGAACATGTGTGATATGCCTATGTATTGTCCTTCTTATGAACCTTATGATTCACAACTTGCACCGGTATCTACCATGTACTATCCGCCAATGTATGGATATATTCCCTACTTACAGCGTGGTCCGGAGGAGTTATGCTTGATAACCAATGGTAACGGGCCTACACCAATGGAAATAGAAGCTAATGAATCTAAAAAGGTAAAGATATTTGTGTTTTATATTTTTTCAATCGGTTATTATAGGTAAAAAATGTCTCCATTGACTTGTTCATTATAGTAATAACAATTTTTCTTCACGTATCTACATGTTCATATTTCGCACTGAACATTATATGCTATAAGCTCGCTAACTGTCGACGTATTTCAGTCTTCACATAACTAGTTTTATGATGCATGGTGCTGTTTTTAACTCTTCTTTTTATAATATACACGTGTCTATAAAATAATGTGCACAAAATAGGGCGTCGTGTACCGGTCTTATTTCGGAAATTAATTAATTTAAAAATGCAACAAAATTATTTCAATTTAATGCATCAAAATATTTGACTTAAAAACGATCCAGATTCTGACATTCTTCTATGTTTCCTCCAAAAATTTAAACTTTTTTGTATTGCTGCTATATCTCATTGCTTTCTCCCCTCTTCTTAGGTACGCCTTGAGAATGTTGCCGAATCACCGCCTTCCAAAGTGGTCCACATTCGCAATGTCCCCGGGGACTCCACAGAACAGGAGGTGGCCCTGTTGGGCGTTCCCTTCGGGCCCATGGTGAGCATGGTCGTCTCAAAGAAGGTCAATCAAGTGAGTTCAATCACTGCAGAAGGAGTTTACCTTTCTTTATTATCTGCAGTATCTTTTGATTCTGTATTGCATGCACTGTTGTAACTACCTCGTCTCATGCGCAGGCAGTGTGGATATTCCGGGAAAAGGAAAATGATGGACACACAAACGCTATTGAAGAGAAAGTTGTTCAGAAACAATTATTTAAAGTATACACATATCCTCTTACTTATAAAGATTACAGTGGAGCCTGTCATTAGGACGCTTAGAATAAACGATGCAAACACCATCAGCTAGAAGCATTTTATTTTAATTCTATGCATAATTTATTTGCTTTAGTAAGGCATCATTTCACTGTGTGTAGCGAGGCTGAGAGAGATACAGTTAAATTTTAATCACGTAATTGATTTCGAAAATAGAACCGTATATTTTCAATGTTTAGAATGTTTAGAATTATGTTTAGAACAATGTTTAGAATTAAATCACAGTCTGGTGTATTTGTAACATTTTAGAATATTATTACACATTACTCCTAAAGTAATTTTAGATTGCATACCTTTTCTTTCTTCTGAGCAATGGCGTAAGTCGATCAATAGCTTTGAAAATCAATGAAGCATGTAGTTGTAAACAGAAATTCTATTTTGTGCATCACTGGAATTATGTGCACGCATATTATGCACCCTGAACCAATCTGTGGAATCATTTTTCTTGGAATTGTTTACTCTGAAATTAACCTACTTTTATATAATATACAGAGTAAACAATTATTAAGTGTTATATTATAAAATAATAATTTAACTCTTTTTATAAATAATTTTAAGATAAAGACTCATGTGTCATTTCATTTGACTTGAACATACATGTATAATATTATGATACTATGCTTTGCATATTCTATGACCAGAAACAGTGCCGGAAGAAGTAATACACATGCTAGATTAAAAATTATGCTTTCTTCGGAATTTTTAGTATACTAGGCGCACACGTGTTAGTGGATAAGTACCAACATTATCAGGAATCTGCGTTTTATCTGACTTGTAACTTATCATCGTTCCAGCAACAGTTGCACAAGTTTTATTACTCTGTATGATTTCCATCGATTTCTTATTTTCGCTTTTTATATTACGATCGTAAACCTACAAAGTAGCTAAATTACACTGCATGTTTAGTGCTATTCTGTTAAATAGTACGAGTAAAATTTACTATGTTTAAATCTCTGCACAAGCTATGTATTTTATGTGTCATTAAAAAAATGTCCAGCTACAAGAGATAGGAATAATAACTGAAACCATGATGTCCGACAATTCAACCTCTCTAAAATTTCCGTAGTGATGGATTTCTGTTTAATTTTATTAATCTTATATTAGACAGATAATACAATATGCTTCTTCACAAAGAGGTATTTCTATAATATGCTTGCTATTTACCGCCATTTATCGGCTAGTTAAAAGGGAATTGTACACCCTTATAATTTTCGGTTTTGAGTGGCCTCTATTTTCCGAATTACAACACTGTTCTATTCCAATAGGAGACCACACCTATCTAGGAGTGTAGGAATAATCTATCTTTGCCAGGGATACCAATTGTAAAAGATGCAGCAATTAATGATTGATCATTTGGAGTTAATTACACTTTTATTTTATGTATTCTGCCAACTCATTTTAACCTCCTATTACAATGTAATGACCGCTCTATAGCAAGAGTATATTGGAGTATAGCCGAGCTACATTGGACATTCCATGTGAATTATAGCCATTCTGGAAAGTATCACATGTTGAAACCACCAGCCAGTCAATCTTCCTTCGGAGATGAAGAGAGTGTATTCCCGATAAGGGGTGAGTGGGGCTTGAACTAGCGATGATTAGATCTACAGATTGCTGGGTAAATTTTCCGCATCTCGGGCATTTTCTGAATCTAATTCCCAAGTCTCTGGCTGCAATGTGGGCACACATGTTTAATTTACTATATGCAAGTAAGATGGAAATAATTTCATACTTGATGATATTTTAGTGAACTGAAATGGGGACATTAACGACAGTTGGAAAATGACTCATTTGTATTTAGTTGGCTATTCGCAGTATTTCTCTTTTCTTAAATATATAGAAACTATCAGTCAGCTGAAATTAATGGACACCAACCAAACACATTGCACACTAATTACACCGGCTGCATACTGGACGGGTGTATTTAAAATACTCTGGATATGGATATATTTTGTTAAAGCATAATAATCGTCTAATTATTATTAGTCAGTAACTTATTCTTCAGCATTTTTATTATAGTCTAGTCATAGTTTAACATTTTTACCACATTTTGGATGTTGTAACTATAGACTATTTTCCTTATTCAAACAATATTTGTAGTATTTTCCCGCTTTTTCATAACGACCACTGTGGCTGCATTAAGATGTTATTTTGAACGATCTCGTGTTTCTATGTTTACAACTTGAAACTGCCAAAATCGTTTACCTAAATAGCTTATTTTGAATCATAACATTTTGAATCGAGTCCATAGTCAGAAGAAGTAAACTTTGTCACAAAGCGCAGAACTTATCGAATTTTAATCTGAATCATGAAACCGTCATAACGGGGGACTAAATAGGTTGAATCTGGGTAAGATAGCCTCTGGATATAACCTTGTCTCCGCATTTTAGGAAGCTCTTAGCAATCCGGTGAGCATCATACAGCCACCATACGATCCATTAGTTGTCACAACTCATTACATTGATCTCTCGCTTATTCTCAGGAATTCTGGCGAGTTAGATGTAGACCTGGGATATTTACTGGGGAATAGACAATAATGCATATTATTTCTTCTATTACTCGTTATTTGAAACAATAATAATACTTCTAATACTTGTCACCTAATTCTTGACAGTGATTACTTTTGATATAATAAATAAATAAATGCATTTATTTGATTTGGTTATTTCACTATATGTCAGTATAATAATATTATTCATTTAATGAATACTATGATCTATTTTTTACATAAAATATTCAAATATTATTATATTCAAAAATATTCACGAGATTTTACTTTTCCAATTTTTAATTATCATTATCATTTTAATATATAATATATACTTTTGTGATAATATGCTGCACAATAAAGGTTCATTGAAATAAGTTGATCGACAGTAAAAATAAAGTGGGGGGGGGGGGGCGGAATCAGAAGAGGTGGCTGGAAAGCAGCTGGTTCTATTCAAAGACCCATTCGGCAAGAATATTTCTCTTGCGTGCTGTGTAGTTAGTCAGCCGCTTGTCTCATTATCGAATTTGAAATCGATTAGCTAGAAACATGTTCTTCCTTGTCTTGTGGTGAATAATTATCATTATTCTCCTGCGCCTTCCTTCTCAGCATTTATATAGTCACACATTTGTTTAACTAACTTTTCTTTTTCAATCTCAGTAAACTTTTATGTTCTTCTGAAATATTGTTTAGATTACTTTTTTTTTACTTCAACGGGCTTTTTTGGTTTTGTTTTATTCCTTTTATAAATATCCAACTTTTTGGCGAATGAATATGATAAATATTCTTCACTTTGAAGATACCGTAGTATTTCATGGTTTATCGTTTATCCTTCTTAAGAAATTATCTTTCGGTATAACTACATTTGTAGGTTGGTATATATTAATTAATGAGCGGCATGTGTGTAGAAGCTGTCGCTGGTTTATAGCGAAGGGTCGACTACATATATTCGTCAGGGATAAAAGCAAGGAAACCCAGCCATGCATGAAACATTTACTTAACATGCGTGAATTTATTATGTCTCTTTATTAGTTTTCGAATGAGATGCTTACTAATGGATTATGGTTGATACTTATCTACTTGTAATTGGAATTAGCTTTTGAGAAATATATTCCGGAGAATATTTAATAAATGAATAATTATAAAATGTTTTGTTTGTTTGTTTACTAATATTTTCTATGAAAATAAACGGGATATCATTTCCATATATTAAAAACTTCACATAAGGAATAGCTAGCTGTCTCGTAGATTTCATTTTCTTCTTCCTCTAGTTTTGAAGAAATGAAATATTTATCGAACTCTTTTGTTTGTCCGTTTTTAACCATCTAAGCGAGACTTCAATAGCTTGTCAATAGTAGTGTTGAGCGGGTAATAGATCACGTTATTGATTAACCTATTTCCCCAGAAGGTTTCATAAACCCGACACTCTAAATCTCATATTAGAACTAGCAAACATGTAGAGCAGACCTTGAAAATCTTTTTTATATTTCTTAATATGTTATTCATTCCTTTTTCCTGTGCGTTTAATATAATACATATATGGATAAAATTCTTAAAAGCCCATGATATATTTATATTGTAGTATTTGAGCGCAGACATACCCTCCTCCTCTTCCAAAAGAATCACCCTTTCATATTAATTCTTCTATCTTTCAAGGCCAATCGGTAAGAGCGAGCATGTTTTGCTTTTAAGCTTATTCAGTAACTCATTCTGGTCACACTGTTAACGTCATTTTCGCTGACATCTGATTTTTTATCTTCCAAAACTCTCTTGTTGTTCCACCCAATCTTTCAATTATCTGAGCTAATATGTCCCAACCATGCTTTCTCGACAGGGTGATGTTTTAATCCACCTCTCCTGATTAGTAAGGCAGTAACTCATCTACTCCTTTTGCCCCATTATATCCGCCCGTTGTGAGTGTGTATCATGGGCAAACATTCAAATCATGTAGTCTAGTAGTCCTCATGAAATGGGGAATATGGGTCTCCTGATCCCTCCCCTCTTTTCTCCTCTGTATATTGTTGACAGGAGATAAGCCCTGTATTGATTAAGAAAGTCGATTATCAAACAGCAACCAGTCTCTCTGAGTGTATGCGAGGAGAGTACTTGTCTTTGATTTATTATAGCATCTGAAAATGTTTAAATTTAAAATTCGTCGGTATTATAATGCATTTTTAGCTTTATCCAAGCTATAAAACCGAGAAGTTGCAAATGGATTAATAGCGAGTTTCAAGTGCAGCAGCATTAGTACTATAAACACATTTTTTTGTATTCGTCTACAAACAAGCCAGGTAATTGCAAGCATAAGCAGAAAAAATGGTGTGAGTTTTAACACGAATACAATGATGACATTCTCTTTTATCATACATATACGAGGTGAATTCTTCTTAAATGTGTGCCAGAGGTCTGCTGTGGATAGTGTCCACATTCTGCATTGTTCCTCCGAGAATATTGTTTGTTAGTTGGTAAATAAGATGCAAGCCTGTTGAGTTTGCTAATCGTCTATAGAGCTTACTAAACTGTATATTGAGAACGTCAGATTTCTGGAGAGGTATAAAGTTTTCTCAATTAAAATGTTCATTGATATCTTGAAAATGTTTTACTGACTGAAATTGCATGGGAAAATATTTAGAGAAGAATGGAACGAAAGTTTTATGTTGACTAAATAAACACTTTTACATTCTTATAATACTGTGTTGCTCTGTGAGTTGTTATGTTTTGTCAAGAATACATTTTCTCTTTACAATGAGCCTAGAACTACCTGGAAACTAATATAATATAGCATTTTATATATATATATTATATTATATAAAGGCAAAGCACAACTATATCTACAATTATTCACGTGGGTAGCTTACATTATGCGCTTTTTCGTACACAATTCGTCTAATTTCTTTGAGAATTCATTTGATCAGATGATTGCATTTGCATCATTCTGAGTCTCAAAAATTGGAGAGACGAAGGGAGGGAGGGGGGTTAGTGGAACCACCTTTCCTCTGAGAGAAGTACCATAGATGGACAGAAGTGAAGGTCTTGTTGAGAGTCATCAAGTAGAAAAAGATTGCTGACTGAACTAGTCAAGTAGATGAGAACATCACCAGCTTTTTAAATTGAAGTGAATCAATTAATTGTAGACAAGCATAATCCTTTCATTGTACAAGTGGCCTTCTATACTTGAATTCCATCATAAATAGTTTGTAATTATAAGACAATTACTGTGAGAACTCTATAAGAATATATCTAATTGACCATACTTGCAATTTATATAAGAATCAACAATACTTTTTTTAAAGTTATTATTAAAACATTTTTTCGTATTATTATTGAAGCTTATGAATTGCTTCTTAAGTTAACTGTTCGTTTATAGGTGAACACTTATTGGGTTTCTGCCTCTTTATAAGTGCATTATTCAACTAGTTTACGAAGTAATCTGAATTCACAGGGTATTGTTATTATTCTGTCTGCTTTTATTTTTCATTCCGGCAAATTAGCTAATTTTAAATAAATAATCCACTTATCTTTTTTTTATTAATTAATAATTTTCCTTAATCCTTATAATATTTTCCTGTTATTCATTCTTACTAAACCATTTCATGACACCCCGGTTTATCCAGGCTCTATTGGAAATGAGTACTCTGGACATGGCCGTCAACATGGTTTCTTACTACTCCGCCCACCCTCCAAACATCCGTGGCAGGACTGTCATCACCCAGTTCTCTAAGCACCCTCGTCTAGAAACCAAAATGGGCAACGCGGCCGTAGATGCCGCTTTACAGGCAGCCAACCAGCTTGTAGCCGCTCACGCTGAGGCGGATCCTAAAACTGTGCTCCGCGTCATTGTCGAGAATACCATGGGCCACGTGGTCAACTATCTTGTCCTATATAAGGTGGGGACCAAGGCAATTCATTTTGAAATAAGTAATATTATAATCGGGTTATTGATCTTTTACCACTCAGTTTTCTTTTAAAACTGTCCTAAAAGATTTTGTCGGTTGCATTTTTCTTTTTTCTTGTTTTATGTGACAATGTTCAATATATTTTCTGATAAAGCTCGCGTGTTGGGAGTTTCGATAAATAATTGATTATTCTGAGTAGGTATAAGATATATGTCGAAAAGTCTTAGCTATTACATAGTTACATGCATACTTAAGGTATCAAATATACTGCCTCAAAAAAATCAATATATTTTGAAGTTGTTTTGCTTCAATGAAGGAAATCTAAAATATATTTTGATCAAATAGAGTTAACATGCATTTTCAGATTATTAAATGTTAATAATTTAACTTAAAATGAGTGGATTTTAAACAGCAATATATTTTTCGCATCTGTAGTTTTACTTTGTGTGTTTTGTGTCATGTAAAACGCCTTTATGTGAAATTATTTAAATTTTAAACTTGTAAAATTGTTTAATAATTAAGTAAAATTTTTCTCATTTTATGTTTTTTAGATTTGTCATCGGTTTGGAAAGATTTTAAGGACAATTGTTTTTACGAGAAATGGCCAATTTCAGTGTTTAATAGAATTTGAAAGCGAAGTGGCTGCCCATGCTGCTAAGCTTGTAAGTAATCAATTTTATTTATAATATGATCTTTGTTCAAAAAATCTATGCTAAACAATTTTAATTTTGCCTAAATAAACCTTGAGAAGAAACTCTCGCCATTATTCACTTGTTGGATTAGTTAGCCTGTCAAATTATTTTTCTAGACGGTTGTATTAGCGCATACTTATAAACAACTGAACTGGTTCTTTTAGGAGCATGGGATGTACTTGTAATGTTGATTTACTTTTGCTAAGTTGATTAGTCAAGTTGGAGTGTATTGTTGACCGCTTCTGATTCACGTGGTGAGTGACAATGATGTATTTTAATGGCTATGCGCTGTGTGCAGTACAGCTGAATACATCGTACCGACTGCGTGAACAGAAAATTAACTTTCTATGGCGCCACTTGTCACGCATGGGTGACTGTAAAATCTTCTCACGCACGAAAACTGCTGTTCTTTGCTATGTTACACATCCACACTAAGTGTCAGCTGTCATTTTCGGTGTACGTTATTGACCTAAAAAATGTAGAACAGGTTGCTTCAAAGTTGGTATCTGGTTGGTGCCAATTTAACTATAAACTATACGGCAGGATGGTGTTGGATTATAAAAGAATGAAATCTGGAAATTTATTTTCAGCTCTGGCGCCTCGATTTTTTGATTTCAGCGGCAACACTTTAATTGCAGATACAAAATATTGAAACAAATTATCATATATCTACTGTACAAATAACGTAATAATCGCAAAAACTAATCACATTCAATAATTACAAAGTTAAAAATTCCGACAGCAAATAGATTTATCCAACATAGTTGTGAGAGTATTACTTGTTGGGTGGCCAGTTTGTATCTAAAGAGTAACTTACAGTTATGTAAATATTAAGTCAAATGTTTCACTTACATAAATATTTTTAATTAGCATTGAGGATACGTTACTACTTACTTTCATTAATTAAAATTATAATGTCGTTTGATTTGAAATTTGCCCTTGGTACAGAGTCATGTGATGTCTGTATTTTTAAAAACACGGAAAATACATTTCATTACATTAACTGCAATGATAATGTCATTAACTGCAATGAAAGTGTCATTAACTGCAATGATAATGTCATTAACTGCAATGATAATGTCATTAACTGCAATGATAATGTCATTAACTGCA
>JAUZNC010053134.1:0-14882 GCA_034780395.1 Vannuccia rotundouncinata | reverse complement strand
CCTGATTAAGAGAATCAATGCAAAATCCTGATTAAGAGAATCAATGCAAAATCCTGATTAAGAGAATCAATGCAAAACCCTGATTAAGAGAATCAATGCAAAATCCTGATTAAGAGCGTCAATGCAAAATCCTGATTAAGAGAATCAATGCAAAGTCCTGATTAAGAGAATCAATGCAAAATCCTGATTAAAAGCGTCAATGCAAAATCCTTATTAAGAAGTCAATGAAAGGGATTGAATGAGAACGGAAATGTATGAATTTGCAATTTCTATAGACATTTTATGGGTTAAACCCTAGATGGTTCTTATTTTTAAGCTAATGCTCCGATTGTTCCCAAATTTGGGTTGTGGACTTATAATGCGATTGTACATGTACGAAGATGGTGTTCATTTTACTCAAATATATGTATAAATTTTGAGCATTTTCAAAATGTTAAAACCCTCTGACCGAACTAAAACCTTTAAAAAGACGCGGTTTAAGAAAATTCTTTTGGAATCTTTTATTTAACATTTTACCGTTTCTTAGTCTCTTTCCGTCGCTTCTATATATAAACTTCTTTCAAATATGCATAGCTCTTATCAATCTCAGAAGCTTTCAACGATTTCCATATTGTGGGCGTCTTTATCTATTTACCCGATTTAAGAGTTATTCAATTTCAACATTATTGGCTGAATATATCTAAACCAAATTATACTAATATAACACTATATTATGCTTTATGTGTGTGCACTGGTTACGAATTCAAAAACGGGTCAAAATTAGGGAGAAATCGTGGAGATAGTAGAAAAGGGGAGAAAGTGGGGAGAAAGGGGGGAACGAAACAACAGCTATGTTGGGGCCCGCTATGTTTATATGGGGAAGATGTCTGGCAAACACACACTATATGTGTTTCACAATATTTACTAAGCAATTGTGCAGAAATTTGTTACTATTCAATATAATATAGTATAAAAATAAGTATTTATACAGTATAGCCCGATGAAGAAAGATTATATGTAACATCGCCCCCTTCGCTTATATGTATATAATAAGGTATATAGGTTATACCATTAAGAATATGTGACATCGCCAAAGGTATGATTGCGCTCATGAAGTTACGTTTTGCAAATTGATATAATTAATTGTTATAATATAGGGTATATATTTATGAAAATCTTAAAATGCTTTTTCAAGAAATTTAGAGCATTCTAAGATGTTTTAGAAAAATAACCACGAAGACGAATGTTTTCACTCCTTTTCCACTTCTTTCTGCACCACTGATTTCTTAAAAAAACATTTATCCTAAATATATAGTCTATTCAACGTGCTTGAAATTTAACTTTCAAGAAAGTTTATGAACTTTTCAGTTTTATAAAAACCACTAATTTTAAATATTAAAATGATGTAGGATATAACTGAAAACGAACTATATATATTAAAAAAAAAAACCTCAACTTTTTACAAAAACCCTATATGCATTAAAAGTTTGTGATTTGTTTGTCCAACCAGGTTATCTTAGACAAGTCTACATAAATATTTATAACTTGTTATAAATACTATTTTATAACAATATTTAAAATTTATAATGGTACACAATTTTTTTTTAAATGATGTCTGCAGTGTATATTATCATACTCCGTCGTATAAAGCTCGATTACAAACTTACATATCTGTAAAGCAAACAATTAGTGAATTCACCTAGAAACTCTCTGCGCAGAAAGATTATAACAAACCGCACTGTGAATGCTCTTAATATCTTTCCCTCAAAGGACTTTATACATGTTGTTTAGCTGAATTACTCCAATAAACAACTTTTTACAAACAACAACAATTAAGAGTAAAACAATTTAGATCTATTGCTATCACTAACATATCATATAAAATTTTCACCAATATTATTAACAATAGAATAAAACAAATTTCTGTTTAAGAACAAAATTATGGAGGAAGATCATCAAGCTGGCTTCACAGCCAAACGAAGATTAGAAGAACACCTTGTTCAATTACAGATCGAAATAGAAAAGAGCAGGAACCTTAAACGAAAAAAATTCTGTGCAGCAATAGACATAGAGAAAGCTTATGATTCATTACAAAGAGAAGAGATTATATTTGGACTTAATAACATAAAAATGGAAAATAATATAATTAAAATAATAGCAAAAAATTACAAAACAGATTTTTGTCAATATTATATAAAGGGAGAAATATTGGTGAAGCTAATAACACTAGAGGAATAATACAGGGCTTCAAAATGTCACCCACGCTTTTTAATATTTCTATTAATAATATAATAAAAGAATTAAACAGAATGTTCCCCACAGATGGCTATAGCACTAACGCTTTATTTTATGCAGACGATGGGCTGATACTGGCTGACTTTGAAGTAGAACTTATACAAAAAATTGGCCTTAAAATAAATGTAGAAAAAAGTGAAATTATTATCTTTGGAGGTGGAAACGAGAAAGTTATAAATGGGATTAATATTACAGAAGAAATTAAATACCTTGGAGTTAAAATTCAGGACAGTAATATAATTTCAAAGGGCATGTTGAGGATAAGATAAAGAAAGCAAACAAATATAAATATTGGATAAACTATATTCTCAATGGAAAAATATACAAATCAGCTGTTGGAAAAACAATTTGGAAAGGAGCTATCTTATCCCTTCAATATTGCATGGAATGCAGGCTATTAAACTAAATAAAAACAAATTCAGCAAATAGAAGCTATACCTACAATCATGTATTATAAAAAGGAAGAAATAATACGTATTTTACAACTAAAAGAAGAAAATGAAAATATGACTGAGTACCTCCTTGAAATTATTAAAGAATTAAACAAATAGAAGAGATTGTAAGGTGAATTAGTACCTTTTCTGGGATCAGATGCTTCAGTTTTGTTATTAGTTTTTTTTCCTAGTGGAAGTGATGGTGCAGACCTTTCTGGTCAGTTAAACGGTTTTATTTTTATTATGCTGCTTTTTCTCCCTTTCTTAATTTTTTGTGTGCCGCCTTAAGGGCTACACACTGTATACTGTTTCGTTTCGTTTCGTTACTCTGTAATTGTATTTTATAAACCCAAAATCTATAATAAGAACAGATGACGTAAACTATAAACATAAACATTCTTAGAATAGAATACTAAGATAATATTATTTTAGAAGGCCTGATTTTAACTTAAATAAATATCAATGGACTCACTAATATTACAAAAAGCAAATCGATCATGTAAATATAGAATAATAGTTACTTTCCTGAAATTGGAAAAGTAATACCTTTCAATACGAAGATATTTATTGATTCCGAGAGAGCGTAGCGATCGAGGATCAATAAATATTTAAGTATTGAAATGTGCTTTTCCAACGAAGGAATTCTATTTTTTCCTATAGAAATGTTTATGGTGACAGTATAAAAATTGATTTAAACGTTTAATCTTTAAAAGTTAACTAGAAGTTTGTTGTCTATTCATTATTAATTTATTGAAATAAAGCAATTTAGAATTAAATTTAGAATCATTAAAAAGTAAACTTTTCACTATACAATAGAAATGCATAAAACTCTTACATTATTCAGATATTGTTCAGATATTGATATTATAATTTTTATTATTACTGTCAAAGCTCATGATTATATTGAATAAATAATAATACATAATAACATTTTTGGATTATTTAAAAATTTGGCCCGACCCCCTTGGGGGATTCTACGCATGCGATAAGATTGATGAAACTATACACTGAAACCGTCCCGTTAAGATGTATAATATGTGAGCATGATAAAAATAGGAATAACTTGAAACAATTTGGTGGGCGGTCAAAATAAATTTGATTTTTGAATTTCTACGCATTCGATGTGATAATTATACAATTTTCAAAGCACCTAAAACAGAAATTATGAAAGATTTTGTAAAACGCATATTCCAGCAGCCATCTTGGACGCTATCTTAAATTCTGAGAAACGCAATCAACCTCTCGCATGAAATATATTTTATCGGGACAGAGTCACACCCTCAGAGACCATGAATACCAAGCCACTCTGTAACAATGTCGCTCTGTTTGACATGTGTTGCCTTGATGTCAATGATACGGCGCCTGTACACTGGAGACTGACTGCATGTAGATGGCTGACTTGAATAGCCACTTGGAGATATTCAGCTGCTCCTTGAGAGCTTCTTGTTTGAGAGTTTCTTGTGCAACTCTTGATGGAATATTCATGGATCTGTCAAAGCAGATGTCATATTTGTAGAACATTTCAAAAAGCCATTGCTTGAATGTTGGAATGAAAGTTGTGTCTGTGTCATTTACAGGCCATTAAATGTTCCAGAGGAGAGCAGACACATCCACCACAATTGCAGAGGGGTTCGGAACATTCCTATCACAGATCTTGAATTTAAGTTGTCTAAGTTGATCGTTCCGTTCCAGAGATCTGCTGTATGATGCAGACTTTGATGTCCTTTTCAAAACTGAGGAAGGATGTCTAGTCATTGACCGTACATAGTAAACTCCCCGCATAACAATGCAAATTTAGCTAATTAAACAATTCCCTGTATCAATATGTGAGTACAACTATAGTATATGTGTGACTATATATATATACATATGGTAGATTAGAGGAAGGATAAAACAAAAATAAATAAAATAAAATTTTATCTGTAATAGTACAGCCCGCTTTTTGGGTGATGAATGTAAAATGAAACCCATAAAAATTATTCAAATTCTCCCCAGTTTATGGTAGGTATATAGACTAGAATATATACAATTTATAATAATAAAATTTGATAAAAAAATTATTGTAATTATTAAAATAACCAAAAAAAGTAAAGCGCTATACTTTGGGTAAGTTAATATAAATTGGTATTTAAATTGAATATGTACCTATAATTAATTAGTTATAACATTATATTTATAACAATAACACACAATTATTACAAAAACAATCTTCTATGTTCTGCATTTTTAGTAGAAAATTATTCTTCTCCAAAGTCCATGTGTTAATATGTGTAACCAAAGGTAACCGAGTCAACAAATACGTCACGATGACGTACTGCAGGAATAAAGCCGACCATGGTGGTCTCAGGCAAAAAATCGATGGTGGCATCGTGTTGTGATATATCCACGCAATTATGATGAAAATTATAATTATTATAATTATCATTTCATATGTTGAACTGTTAATAGTTTGTAAATTATTATATTAAACATTATAGTTTACTATAGTTAACTCCATAGGCTGTTAATTGATATCCTGATAAGCGAAAACATTTGATTGGTTTCAACCTTCATAACTATGTACATAACCGTAAGTCAGAACTTGAGAGTGATGCAGGGCAAAGAGGGGATCGTTGACGGCCGTATCACTACAGCAGAAGGTTCCCTTCGCCAAATTGTGGATACGATTGTGCAAGAACTGATGATTGCCGACTGCGTCAGGAGCGGAACAAAAACCTTCCAATGCCCGATGAAACGATTTACACTGATTGGCTGAATTGTTGTTTGAAAGATCTCTCTCATCCAGCCGAAAGTAACTTCAGACGAACCAGGAGAACAAATTCAAGACAAATGAAATAATTGGACTCAAAGAAACAATTTTTAACCGATTAATTACAATAAACTTGGATGTATGTATAATAATAAACATTAAAAGTGTCGTTTTTAAATGATGAATTCTTGAATTTTGTTTATATAATTTGCATATTTGTTTACACACTTAATAAAATATAAAAATAATCAAATCTATATTTTATTGATTAAATCTTTTTTTTCATATGAAAATATTGAATTATCCAATTGGTACTTACTCTGTTAAATTAAATGCATCTTCTAATTCTGTCCAAAATTCTTCTAGATTCGTACCAAAGGTGGTTTAAAATCTTTCTCAGAATGACATCCAACACACTTCACAACTGTTGCGTCCAATCCAATCCCAGAAGGGAAAGCTCAAATTTCTGTGTCCGTAGATGTCCCTATATAGCGATACGACCAATCAATCGTTCCCAAATCATCATAAAGTATCGATGCCAAGTCATGAAGCCAAGACCATCGTGATTGAAATCGACTATGCCATACTTGGAGCAAATAGTCTTGTTGAACGACTCGAATAATTATGTACCTATAAATGTAACATAATAACGAACCGAGACTGAAATCCAAATGTGGTCCGATGGATAAGTGTCAGATCTAACTAAAAGATCTACCAGACGTTCCTTTTCCTCCGCAGAATAACTGCGAATATCGCGACGAATTAAGCTTTTTCTCTCTTGACAGTCATCACCTGTTCGTCTATTTTCAGTAATTTGCTAAATACGTCAATTCATTTTAATAAATTTGACGTTTTAATCGTTTATCGTTTTTTCTCGTGCTTGTTGGTTGTTAGTAAGTAATTTTTATTTATTTAAATTAATTATCTATATAATCGATGGTCTATAATTAAACAGATGTATTATTTCAATATTTTAACATTTAAGGTCAATAGCTATATGAGTGTGTTAGTTTTAACTTTACTACATTTTTAGACTTATTAAAATATTATGGTAGAACTCTACTAAATGGTATGCAAGATACAAACCGAAGACGTGCACGTGTGCGTGAGTCGCGATTTTCCGAACGCCGAAAATTGCGCAATTCAATTCTCCTCATATATATCCCAAAGAGCAAAAATCCACTCAAAAAGAAGAGTATGTTCTAAGCAAACAATAAAATATATTATCCTATTGATGGATTACTCTTTTAATAATCTCTTTAAATTTACTCTTTAGTAAATGCAATGTTAAATTACAATTTATTAATACAAATTTTAATATTTCTTGTTAATGTTAATCTTTGTATTGTGTAATTTTTAACAATTCTTTATATTAAATATAGTTACATAAATGTCTTAAAAAGATTAAATTTTTAATAATGTTTCATTTTTTTAGTTCTTAACTTTTATTTTAAAATAACATTAAACTTCATATAACTTCATCTTATTTCCAGCGCAACTAGAACCACTTGTCACATTTATAACGTCAACATTGGCAAAAAATTATATATCCCATATTTTTAATTTTTACAAGATAAGTAAAGCGGAAGCGAAAACGTCATAGACGGTCAATAATTTAAAATTGGTAAGATATTTATAAATGAATTATATCTTTCTTGTTTAAGAATATAATAATACATTCAGAACATTTTAAAGGGGGAAAATAGATGGACTCTTAAATTAGAATTGGAGAAGAAATATTATTTATAAGAAAACTATGCTACTTAAAAGGAGACGTTCTTATATTATCAAAATGTAGCTAACGAAAATAATATCTTTCCGCAATTTTGGTATTTTTTCTTAAATAAACTGACTCGAAAAAGTTATATTATTTGTTTATAGGTATTATATAAAAATAGATTATTACCAAATATTTCGGATTTTCAAATCATAAATAAAAGTTATAAGATAAATTACACTCATTTTGATATATTGTACTTTATTAAAATGTTCAATTTGATACCAAAAATGGGACCGTTAATCATGTATTTGGTATAAAAAATATAACTCTTTCATAATTATTATTTACTTTTTTAATATTAAAATATTAAAGATAGTATATTTTCTTTATCGCGAGTGTTTGATAAGTAATGCATTAATTTTAGTTAATTTGAATAGTAAAAGTATATACTTATTTGTTTTATAGGAGTATTTTCATTGTTGTGATTATGTCCAGGCCCTTAGCCAGGGGATCATTGGGGTCGGACGACCCCCCTTGTAGCAAAAGGCCCGCTCATCCATACTGCAAATATTTTTCTGTATATGTTTAATATAGCTATCTTTAAAATGTAATAGTAATGAAGTAGGCCTACGACTTATTTAATTAGAACTGATCATTTTTATATCAATTATAAAAGCGAGATATTTTTTCAGTTTTAAATTTACTTTATAATTTTTTAATTAAAAGTATTACAAGTCTGCAAAATATCTTTCCATTTTAAAAATCATTTACTATTATTTTTTGTCTAATAGTGTCTTTTAAATAAATCCTTTAAAATCCGAAAATTTATGATAAATAAGTAAAAAGTCTTGACTACTTCTAAATTTTATTTCCTATAATTTTTAATATTTTTTTTATTAATTCCTATTTAAAATCTTGACTACTTGTAAATTTTATTTCCTATATTCTTAGGATAGAAAATTCTAAAATACTAAATAAATCTTCTATTTTTTTACTGGTAGGCTTGCAAAATAGAAACCAGAGGCAAACAGTTATTTACATCAACTAACAAATATATTGCTGATGATCATGTTGATTTGATAACAATTACTTTACAAAATAGATGATAAAGTATTGTCTATCGAAACATGACTTTCTCGGGATTTTTTGAAGTCTAATCATAAATGTATTCATACTTATTTGCATCATTTTTATAATTAGGTATATAGATTTATTACTCAGCAAGATTCTGCTTTTAAATAAATTTAAAACTTAATATATTGCTTTTTAAAATTTTGAAATTTGGTTTTGTTTAAAATTTAATTATTCAGAGTTTTAAAAAAATTATTAAGTTTTTGCAAAATAAATAAGGCCCTCTTTTTAAGATTTTCTATTAAATTATATTCATTAAATCATAAAATTTACGTATTTTCTATGTTACAAATTGTCTAAAAATGAGTCGTTGATACAATCATTTTAGGTAATTAAAAGTGGAATCTGTATTTAACATTTTATTTTTCGGAAAATAATATTTTACTTTAATAATACTGCTTGTTCATTATTACCGTTATTTTTTTTGTAAATAATGTTTACTTATTTAAGAATTATTAGTTTAAATCATATTTCATTAATGATTTTTATAATATTTGACCTATCTGTATACTATTTATTTTAATTAAATCAAAAAAATGAATTGATATCATGCGTCTCTTATTATAATATAAGTTGTGCTCAATAAGCTAAATTTCGCATTAAACACAAAAAATGTTCCCTGGTTGATTGTTTGAATCTAAATTATTTTGTTTATTTTACTATCAAACTATTCGCGAATAATATTCTTAAAAGTGTTACTTTTTACTCTCAATACTTCAAAACAACAAACCATTATCGCTGAACAACAGCATTTAGACTTATTGAGTATGAACACACGTAACACAAATCAATAACAGTAAAAGCTGTTTTTTATTATTATATATTATACATATACATGTCTAATAGTTATCAGTATATCTTCCAGTGTTTATAAAGATGTTTATAAAGATGAAATCTGTAAAATCTGACTAAATATATATTTCAAAGAGGTAAAATAATATGATATGTAAAAGCTTCAAGTATGAAAATTTCTGCTCAAATAATTTATCTTAGGGTTTTATTGTTGCTTTCAATGATGAAATAATTCTCAAACTTCTACAAATAATTTTTATATATTTGAACAAATGTTTTTCTAATATTTCAGGAAGACCTTCGAGGCAGGGGGTGGGTCCAATGCCGCATCCACTACCAAGAAAAGGTAGCCCAAATACAGACTATTAATCAAATTTTACAAACAAAATCGTCCATCGAAATAATAAAGGATGAAAATCGTCCAGGAGTGAGTAATTACCAATATCTTTTCTTTTATTTTATTTTACTCGCAGTCCACGAAGGTCTAACATCTGCCCGCTATCATCCCACACATGAGATATAAATAAGTCTATTAAGTAAATGTTCCATGCTGGATGCACTGCATTCTAAGGATTGCCCACTGAATTTATTTAACATAATTTGAACTCATTAAAAAAATATTAGCTGACTTCCATCCCATTAGTTTTGTTACCATTTGAATAATGTGTGCATATATGCAAATAAAATACTATTTTAAAATAGTCTTTTTTGTTTTAATTTATTCTTACTGTGGTCCTCAAACTATTCCTAAAAGTGTTATCCGGACCCTGCTCTATAAACGTTCGCCCGTCTTTGATCTAGAGCATGTTTCCAAAACCAATAATACCCTACACAATATAATTTATTTTATATATATTTACTAACTATAGATACATCTAAGTAAGATATTACTGGAATTCAAGTCAATTTCTGTAATATATATTGAGTTTTTAACCCAGATTTATAGTCATAGTATATCATAGCTCTGATATTAAGTTTGTGTTGAAAAAATAATTAAATATTTAATTAAATATCCATTTTCATGACTTTAATTTTTTAAATTTGCATTTCGAAGCTATCCACTTTGAAGTTATCGACTTGGAATTTTTAGCAATATCTTAGATGTATATATAGTTATTAAAAAAGCATAGATTATAGTATGTGTAAGGTATTCAATTGATATTGAATCTGCAAACTTATTGAAGCCCCTTGTATAAATTATTACGTAAATTTCTATCTAGATTAGATCTTTTATTTCTTTTTAACTGTGATTAATTAAGAAGTTATATCATATTATAAATAGATAAAAATATAATTATCCTAATGTTATTTTGGAAAAACATGGCTTAAAAATCGACTTATTACTGAAAAGAAACGAAGTTTTCAATGTTTGTCCTGTTGTTTAGAAGTCATTGGATAATTAATATAATTGATAAATTTTTTGTAATAATGTTTAATATCTAATTTGTTAGTTGAAAAATTGCTTACAAAATATCCTTTGAATTATTTAAAAAAAAAGTTTATTTTTTAATTAAAATGTTTGGAATGAAAATGAAATATATATGGTAAAGTAAAGAATTAAAAAATGATTAAATTGATCAATCATTATTACCAAGATATAATTATTTCAATAAACAATAATTAGTAAGTAGTAAGTGCTTAATTAATTTAAGTAAATTGATTAAAAAGTTAAAAAACCCAAATAAACTGGGGGGTTTGCCTATTATGTAAAATATATAATCAGGGTTGCCTATTTTTGACACTAAATAAATAAACGTAAGGGGGGTTACGTTTATTTGGCATGCCAGAGTATCCATAATTCGTCATAGAATTTATTGATATTATTTGTGGAGAATATGCCAAAGGAATTTAGCAAATATAACAAAAACTATAGATTATAAATTCAAGATATTGTTGTGAAAAAATCAAATAACGTATTTAAGCTCAGAGTTAGTATTTTAATAAAACGCAACAATATTAAGCAGGATCTCTTGAGATTATTTAGTAACTATATTAGGGAAAATGCGTAGACACCAATCAACCGTTAAATTCCGTATTATGGGAGCTGATATAAATCTGGATGCAGTCATAACTTTTTTCACTATTTCCCTCTCTTCACTATGATACTTATATTTTGGAGTCGCCTATGTTAAAAACGGAAACGTTCTCCTATGAATTAGCAAGAAAAATCAACCTCTATCGTTTCAACATGAACCTGAAATTTTCCTTGCTTTACAAATATTCAAATGAAATCCTGTCTACTTATGTATTTCATACGGAAAAGGTTGTGATAATGGGTGCCACATCTCGCTCCAAATTAAAGATTATTTGTGATAATTTGCAGGAATTATTCCCCCACCTGATGTACAGAATACTTTCTTTAAAATTTCAATGCTGTATTCAGCTTTTTTATAATTATTTATTTCATTCTTATATTATTATATAAATAGTTACTATTTATACTATTTATAAAATCAAAATATTTATAAATATTGTTAATTTTATGGCATATGTTTTACCATTTTTTGGTTAGCTTTAATATTACGAAATATTTTTATTTTACGTAATTGGAATTTGGGATATATAACGAAAACTTATTCATTTGTTGTCAAGTTTGACAATTTTAGATATTTTAACCTTCAAATCCACATTTATTTTACTGAAATCTCTTTTTCCAATGTACCGAGTATCTTTTTCACCAATATGATTTATGTTTCCACCACAGTTTCCAAAATTATTAGCGGGATCAACATCAAAGTAATTTCCAGAGAAATATTCGGTACACAAAACTTGCAAAGTCTTGGATGGTAGGCCCCCAGGTCTTGGAACAACGACTGTGTAGAGGCCACCTGGAATAATACCTGCCTTTGAGCGAATGTTCGATCACGAGGTGCATGAACTTCAAAGTTTCTGTAATATTGAAATGATTCAAAACTAAATTCAGTAAATAATTTAAGTTCAAAATATATATTAAATGATGTATTCGTGTTTATCAATTGTAAAGATTTTGATAATATTACTTTTATATAAACTCTTCCTAATTTTACAAATAACTCGATACTCATATTATTATTACTAATGACTAGAGCCTCTTATATGCGGGGAAGCATAGAAAGTTGCGAACAACAAACTCTCAGATCAAGATCAATACTAAAGGACCCCAAAATTATACTGAAGCACATTTAAATACATAATTTATGTGGTCACTTAAAACAAATTTTAAAATCTTTGAATTAATTTTTAAAAATACCAAAGGCTGTATTTTTCATTTAGAAACAAAAACACAATTCCACAAAAATCATGCCGCGAATAAAAATCGAAATCGGAAGGCACATCTAAAGTGAATATAGTGAATATGACTTATTTATATTAAACTATATTTATGCAGATAAAAGTATATTTTCATATTATTATTTTTTTATTTTTTTATTCCTTATAATTTAATATAAATATAATTTTATATGTCATAATATAATTATATTTTACTTATTGAAATAATTAAAAAATAATACATATCAACAAAAACTCACCATAAAAATACATCTGGAATGCAAAGTACAGATGTACGTGTCTGTCATATATATTAAATGTCATTCATGTAAAATACAGAAAACTTTAAGAAATTTTGTATTCTGGAAGTCATAACTCGAAATTCCATTCTGATTTTGAGTAATTTAGCTTGATTTGAGATCTTATAAATTTGATTTGGATAATATTTTCTAACATTTTTTTCTTATTATACTGTTATTAGTTTGAGTTAAGGGAGTTAAATACCATGTAATTCTGCTTGATAAACTTTCTTTCACATTTTAATCAGATATTTTATAACAATTGAAGAGAATGGGTGACGTTTGTTTAATTATGTTAAAACATACAATGTCTCAGAAATTGTCTTAATTCGTCAGAAGAATTTCTTTTCTAATTATCCGATTAGCCGGTTAAAATAGGTATTGTTTCATTTAATATATATTAATTAGTCAAATTACATTTCAAATATTGATAGAGAATTTTTAAGGGATGAAAACTCTGTCCAGTTTCCAGTTTTAAGGAAGTTCTAGAAGTATAGTCACAATAGACTGTAATTTACAAATTAAATTATGTGAACTACGAGTACTTTTTCAGTCCTAAAAATAATGAATTAATTGCCATATTATTCGGGGTTAAATATTTATTATGACGACGACCAATCCCTCCATTCCAATATTTATATAATTGTTTAGAATTATACATAAATAACTTATTACATTTAATAAATATTTATTTTCAATGATCAGAAAATTACCTTCATAATTTAGAGCGAACATTTAAGAGTATTTAAAAAAAATGAAAATCATAAATTAAATTACTTCACTTACTCTTTTACGCATCACAGTATCACGCATACGCATCGTGTGATTGAAGTCCATTCCGCTGGAGTTGGTCATTTGAGGACACCTTATTGCATAGTTGATTGCACTGTTTCTTTGAAATTTGAGTTGACTACAGTGAAATCTAGTTGAACAAAAGGGGGGTTTGGAGCAAGATGAAACTATTTTGAATATGGACTCTGTAATCTCTAAAGAATGGGAACATGTACTTCTGAAAACTAACATCAAAATAATTAGATGAAAAGTGATCGAAGTTTGAAAAATATTTAATTTTAAGAATAACTTTAAGATTAAGAATGAATAAGATAAGAATAACAATTTGTTTGGGAAAAGTTTTTATTGAGTGAATTTTTAATCAAGACATATAAAAATTTTAGTAACGTTTCTTTATATGTTTAATATTTAAAGCTTTAATATAATTAGCTTAACTATATTACTTTAAAGACAACAATGTCTTTTTATCTATGGCAGAGTGTGCCAGTCAAACACATAATAAAAATTAACAATAAAATACAAAATGTATTATAAATGTAAAAAAAACTTTATATAATAAAATTAGCGGCAATTCAAAATATTACAATGCAAACAATTTTGTTTTTGTATTTTATTGTATTGTTTATTTTTAAAATTAACAATAAAATACATAATGTATTATAAATGTAAAATAAAAACTATATATATTAAAATTAATGGCAATTCAAAATATAATTAAAAATTGTTTGTATTGTAGTATTTTGAATTTTATTGTTTATTTTTATGCCTTTATGTTTAATTTAGTTTTAGATAATGCAGCTGTTTCAAAAAGTAAAGTTGTTACCCTTTTTGTTATAAAAATTAAACTAAAGACATTTTAAATTGGCTATAGACCTCATATTAATTATAGAAATTGCATCTCTTTAACGAAAAATACAAGATATTAATACTTTCTTTATCTACAGTTTATATTGAGCATTGCTATCGTAATTAACATTAAAACGATATCAATTCTATAGAGCATGTTAATTAGGGCCTAGATAATAAAAGATATTTTTATTAGTAAATATATAAAATTATTATTTAATTAGTTTCTATCTTTCAATAAATATATCTCACAATAGTCGTATCAAAATAAATGAATTGGTATTATAATGCATCTTTTTTCGAGAAATCTATAAAATTCGTTCTAAATTGTTCATGTGTTTTTCTGATTTTGCAATATATATCTCAAAAAGGAAGCCACTGAAACAGATAGAAGAATGACAATAATCTATGAATCAGATAGGGTAGGTTAAAAAACTAGAAAATGTTTAGGAATCACTCAATAGGCAAAAAGTGCTGTTGGTAAGTAAAGGATGAGAAAAATGATTAAATTGAAAAGTAGCTCATTATTACCAAGATGTAATTATTTCAATCATACCTAATCATATTGGTCGTTGATTAAAAAGTTAAAAAACTCA
>JAUZNC010053112.1:0-14883 GCA_034780395.1 Vannuccia rotundouncinata | reverse complement strand
ATGAATGTTGCCTCGATAATAAAATCTGTAGCCGACGCCATTGTTAGTTGATAGAGATAGAGAGGTGAGAAGCTTTGGGAGATCTTGAACAAAGTGACGACCAGTAGTAGACTTGAGACTTCGACTTGAGTGATGACTTGCACACGAACTTGCCAAAAATTTGCGAGAAATTTTCAATAAAATAGCCAGCGGGAGAGGAGAGATACAGACCACCGTTCCGGAGCTCGCAAAAATTGGGAATGAAAACAGCTAATCACACACCTTCTTATATAGCATAATATTCGATTCTCATTCGTCGAAAATTTAACTAGCAAAGGTGCGAGTACTTGGTTTATGGAGGACAAAGGGGGGGGGGTGCTTTGTCCAAACATTTAACTAGCAAAGGTGCGGAAAATATTTAACTAGCAAAGGTGCGGAAAAAATATAACTTACAAAGGTACAGGAAAATAAATTTTACTAGCAAAGGTGCGAGTGCTTTGTCTACGGAGGATGTCTTGGATATAACCCTTCCATACTACTGATGGGATTTTTAATTAGTCGTATTATCTAATTAATGTCCATAAATTTCAAATTATACATGCATTATGGTGAATTGATTTTTTTTCTTTAAGCGGTTTGACTAGAGACAAATTCTTGCTTAGATTTCATTTTTTATATTGCAAAAGTTTATATTCGGAGGTATACAACGATCCCACACCCCCTTGAATTTCAGAAAAATTCCATAAAATACCTTGAATTTCAACATATATATACTTTGCAAAAAATGATTGTCTATTTCAACAAAAGGCCTTATTATCTTTGTTTGTAAACGTATTTCTTATCTTAAAATTGAAGCGTGGAACCCTGGGTATAATGTCCACTGTACTTTCACCACTGTAATCAAAATATGTATGTACATCGTCCACATGCCATTTCGATGCAAATTATGCTAATCCACAAGAGTATAATAATCATAGATACCGTAATAATATTTATCTAGATCGATTAAATTATGTCCGAAATCAAAAAGACCAAATGGTGAAAGCTTGTTCGGCCCATAATTTTACTAATAGAACTGTGAACTAGACCAAATCGGTTATATAACTTTGCATAAATAATTAGGTTCTTTTATTTTTTATACTATGAGTACGTACTGTCCTTATCGTCGTATATATTATATGCTACATTTAGAAAATGTTAATTTGTTTTAATAAGTTTACTATATATTGATTTGACCGTTTTTATATAATGCCTTGCCTTACATATAAAACGCGGTAGTAATTTGCTAATCTAGAATAGTTAATTACGATATCAATGTATATAATAGGCTTCTCAATTGCGCAATATGAGTCTCATCAATCGATTCACGAAAAGTGCTTGCAGATGTATGTAATATGCAACCAAATAAATGTTGGATATATTATAGGTCATAGTAATACATGCTTGACGAATATATGCGAATAATGCTTCAATAAATAATTATTTGATAAAACAATACCTAGTTACTATACTTCATCTACCCTTGTAATTACAAACATCATAACTTTGACATAAATTTCAATTTTTCGTACACTGATTTAGAACTACACTTTTAACAAAAATACTTCTTATTCGTTACGATCCAGTCCTATTAATAATTTCTTTATTAAACATCCCTAACCAACAGCCTGCTATAAGTTTAATTTATTAAGCAACCTGTATGTATTTTTAAATAATTAAAAAGATTTGTTGTAACTGGATATATTCAAAAGAAATAATTTAAAAATAGTTAAGTTAACATACAGGGATGAATAGTAAACACATTGAAGAATAGTTTGGTGCAAAGGAGTTCTTAGTTCTCTAGAGTGGTACAGTAATAATATTGAACAAATACTTCTGCAAATGTATATTTGCATAGATAATTAATTTATATACTCAAACTAAACAATTGATATGACATAAGATCATTTAGTGACAATTATCAAATATTTTTTAAAAATAAAACAAAATTATAACGATACGAACCACTCTAGGAACTGTGCCCTCCTATAAGTATCCAAGTAACACACGGTAAAGTCGTATTGATAACATTATATGTACAAATATAAGCAACATTCAACCAGCCAATACAAATTCAATTATCGTATTCGACTCTCTGACTGGTGAAAACAATAGGCGAATCACAGTATAGTTTAAGCCTGACAAAAAAGAGAGCAGGTCGACATATTTGTAGTAAATGAGATAACTCATATATATATCTATAACAATATATGATATTACAGGTCTGTACACAGTTACATTCAGTGAATATCAAAGCAATAGTTATGTATGGTGCAAAGTATTTAATTAAACTAATGGTCTATAAGAAAAAGCAAGAAGGAGTAATCAATACAAATTGCGGAAATATTGATGAGTTATTGATAGATATTCAAATAAATTAAATAAAGAGCAATAGACAATAAAGGGTTTTCAAAAGTGACTGTACAAACAAGATAAGATGTAACACCAAACGGTATAAAACACACTAAAGTTTTATATTTGCCATCCCAACAAGACTTAAGTGTTAAACACGAAGCTCATAAACGGCACCATGATACAAGCACAAGAATCATTTCCTTATATAAAAACACACAAAAAACCTGTTCTGAGGGCACAACGTCGACAAGCTTAATTACTATAGCTACATACGACTGCATAGATTATTTGCCATACTTACACCCAGTTTAAGGATAATAGTAAATTAGTTACTCTTAGCTGATGAACCATTATTTCCTTAGCAAACTAGCAGTAGTTTTTATTAATGCTACTGTCGAAACACCAGTAATTCTTGACGCTAGACCGCTGATTTCATATAAACAGGAAACTGACAATTAATCATCATTATTTCTTTAGCAAACACACTTAAAAGATTCTTACCATAGGTACCAAGCTGAGTAAATTGCACTACATATAGATTCAAAATGAAATAAACTGCTTACAGCAAGACAAAAAATTTTCAAGACATGACTAACGAACTTTTACAAATATAAACTCAAAGCAATAAAAATACAATATTTCATGAGATAGCCAAAGCATAATTTTAAAACAGTTAAATTGTTATAGGAATTTGTTTACATAAATCTCTAAATTGTTATATTAATTAATCTTTTTAAACTACGGGTGTATTAGAGGATACCGATGAACTTGATTGATTATTTTACTATTCTTGATATTAAATTATCTATTGATCGGTAACTTCTGATACACCATGTATATTTCAAATACAACTGTCCTGAAATTGTCCTGTCAACAAACACGCCATTATCAATGAAAGAGGAAAGTTCTAATTAATCGAAATGATTCAATCGACAATAAACATACAATAATGGCGCAATGTTTAGAATAGAAGTTGAGTGTGCAGTGCAAATGAATGGTAAATAATAATGTGCGTCAGAAATCAATACAGCTAACTGTTATATCAGCCAGAGAGAGAGAGAGAGAGACTACGAGTAAGTAGAAACGCTATCAAAGTTTTGGTCATCATAGCTCCATATCTCGGGCTTCATCCTCCGAATATTGAGACATGGAGCTCTCGGAATCGGAGCTTGAGTCGTCGCCCTGTTCTGCTTTGAGAGCTTCCTCTGTAGCATACTTTTGCACGTACTCTTTCACTTTGCTGGTGTAGTCAGAGGGCTTCGACATGAATAGGGAGGCCGCGTCACTATTGAGAGGGTCGGTCGGGTTGGGATAGGCTAGAAGTTGGGGCAGGAAGGACTCAAAGATGTTGGTGAGATCTGGAGGGAAAGACAAAAAGGAAACTAGAAAGAGTCTCGCAGAAAAATCTAACGAAAGGCTGACCAACCATAAAGTGCCGACCATTGTTGATTTATAACGTCAAGACAAACTGTTCCTGAGCTGAAAGGAAAGCACGGATAATTCAATAATTGTTTCATTATTGAATCACTTAAGTGAAGGTTACTTACGCTTCGTCAATGTTTGGGTGAAAAATCTTATTCATAAACCCTGTGAAAATCGAATTGAAATTTAGCATTAATTAAAAGATGATGTTTTAATATTGGATCAACCACGATATAAAATTTACACGGCGTAATGGTCTCTTCAGAAATATCGACAAAAATGCAAGGCATAAAACCAATGAGTAAAAAAAATGGAAATTATAATTTTGGGTAACAACAGATTCTGTCGGTAACAACAGATTCGGTTGCGAAATTATGAAGAGTAGAAATGTTTACAAGGCTAAATAAAAAAAAAAATTTTGATGGGGAGTTCACTACATATTTATATTTATTTGGGATATCATAACTTGATTCACATTGATGTGGAAATTGATATTAGGATTTTATTTCGAGATAGAACTTTTCGGTTTTCAGGAGAAAAAGAAATCTATTAAATGGAAAGTATCGTTGATATTATTCTTACAATAAATCGATTTATAATATAATCAATACAAGTATCTCTAAAATATTTTCATTTAACAAGTTTTTGTATTACGTCACTGTTTCTATGACATGATAATTACCTATCGAAGGTGACTTGAAGGGATATCGCTCTGGGAGATCTACTCGAACTTTCCAGATTCCTCCTTCATAAGGGGCTTTAAGTCAGATGAACAAAACAATAAAACAAAGTATTTTATAAATTTTTAAAACTAAAATCTGTAAACTCACTTTCTGGTGGGCCGTGGAACTTGACCATTAGTTCATTGAGACCTCCTAGAATTGTCACTTCGTATTTACTTTCAATTCTGATTATATTATTATGTGAGTTAAGGAATGAAACACATTGAAATAGATATATAAAAAACAATATTTTAATCCAGTGTTCAATGAATCAAAATGATAACTATTTCCTACTGAACACCAAAATATATTTTCTTCTAGATGAAGAATACAAACATTGAGACTCAAACAAGCTGTTACACTAAGATATCTTTCAATACAGTACTGTAAATTTTCCAGTAAAAAACAATAATATTGAATTCTTAATTTTTGTAAAAGTTCATAAAAATATTGATGCCATTCGTATAATATTCTTAGTGATCGCAAAGTAATAATTAAAAGATTTTGTTCATGATTGTGTTGCTAGAGAAGCATTATTCTTACTTTCGATTTAATTTATGTCTTACTAATGTGTTTAATTCGTCTTTACTGATGCAAAATTCATTGCATTAGCATAATTATGGATTTCAGAAAAATAGAATGATAAAATGATGGAAACAAATTGTATGGGAAATATAGCAAAAAAGAAAACTAAGTGTATAAAAACAACATTTTAAAAATATTTATATATGAATGATTTCTTAAAGAGATTATAAAGAATTGGTATGGGCTATTCATTATTTAAGACAAATAATTTTAGCTATGCTCCTGAAAAGACACAAATAATAAAAATATTAATTTATTAATACCATAACTAACAAATTAACAGGTCAATTTACTGGCTTCCATTACCAATATATATTTCTAGAGTGTCAACAGTGCAAATATGTTATACGAAAAAATAATAATCAATACATTTCTTCTATTAAGAACACAAAAATGCACAGCTGTGTAAAATTAACCACTCAAACTATTAAAATTAATGCAAAAAAGAATCAAGATGTATTTAACTGAACAAACGCTTTGACAGTATATTTTTTATCAATGTTATTACTTATAGTGTCAACATAATTAATCGATAAAATTATTCAGGAAATAGTAGGTGTACAGTTTTTTCAATAATCAATTTTTAAAGATGTTAACTGAATTTCATTTTACGAAAATAACTATCTATATATATATATCAAATGTGGCACATTTTTACAGTACAATATAGTACAAGTATAACAAGAACTTACTTAGACATTATTTTCATACTTTAAGTAGATCTATAATCTAATAAATGTTTACAGTTTTGGCAAAATACAGAAAATGTCAACTTTATATTGTATAATATATGTAGTTGTGCAAATGGTCCTAGGGAAGCTTCAACAATAGGTTTTCATGGATAAGCATACCATATAGTTTAATTTATGGTTAATGGCTTATTTGTATTTATACATATTATTTTTAATAAATGAAATAAGATACAGATTATTTCACTATTTTTTACTAGAACATTCCTTATATAAAATGTCTGTTTAAGGCAATTTAAAGCTAGTAGTAATAATCGAGATATATAGAAAATATCTTAATCCCATATATATGGTTTGATTTTCATTGTCTTTTCATAGTAATGTCAAATTAACTATGACTAAATGCTATAAAAAGCATGAATAATCTAATGCAGACTACTTAATATTTAGTCTCATATAACAAATGGTAGAAATCTCCAGCAAATTATCAGCATTATATTAATATTCACTATACTATACAGTATATTTCTTGCTTATATAGCTATATCTGTGATAAAAATGGTATTGAAATTAATTGAAATATTGTAGCCATTTCAGATTGTTTCATACACATTACCCCCCTCATTGTAAATGGAAATACAAATCTTTTATAGGTTAATTTTCACTGCGAATGAGGTATAAAGATGATTTTAAACATATTTGCTATGTCATTGAATTAAGGACCTGACATTTTAAGGAAGTACTGAACAATTATATGTTTTCTTATGTAATGACATTTATTGATTGTCATAAAAGATGATACAAATATCTGAAATGAACAATAAACAGTATACAATACAAATAACAAGGCAAACAATTCAAAGCAAACAATACAAGGCAAAACCTCTACATGCCCCCCAGGCTGAGGGAGTGCATAATGAATGCAGTCTAAAAAGAAGAATGCTACATATAGTAAATTAGACAGAGGGCATAACTAAAACAGTCTAAAAAGAAAAATGCCATGTATAGTAAATTAGACAGAGGGCATAACTAAAACAGTCTAAAAAGGAGAATGCCACATATAGTAAATTAGACAGAGGGCATAACTAAAACAGTCTAAAAAGAAAAATGCCACATGTAGTAAATTAGACAGAGGGCATAACTAAAACAGTCTAAAAAGAAAAATGCCACATGTAGTAAATTAGACAGAGGGCATAACTAAAACAGTCTAAAAAGAAAAATGCCATGTATAGTAAATTGGTCAGATATCATCCGGCACTGGTTGGGCATCGACATACTAGCCTTGTGCTGCATCATATTGCTGAATTTGCAGCATGTTCAAATTGGGGAGAATGATGGGTGATCAATGGAGAATCTGATTAAGGAACAGTTACAGTGCAGCTGGGAGTACTGATAGGCTCATCATGCTTAATAAGAATCTCATTGTCTATCTGATCCATGCTTTGATCCAGGTTACTGGTAAGGGAGTTTGTGGACAAACAGGGACATGCTCAAGATGTTTCACACGTGGCATTGATCTGTTGGTAATTCTGGTCTCACTAACCAGTGATTGGTGTCTTTTGATGTGAGAAGGGGCATCCAAAAGAGGCATTGACATGGTCATGACAGTAAGATTACTGATTTGGGGAGATCTACCAGTTACTGGTACTCCTGTGTCGAGTGCACAGGGTTCAAAGTGATGTGAAAACCTCTTGTTTTGAAGGGTGACTTTTCAACTGAATTCATCAACTCTAATGCCATATTGGTCATGTTGTTGAACTTCTATAACAACTCCAGTGATGTCCCATATAGTGGCACTTTGACCAAGTTGATTCTGGATCTGTACATGGTCCCCAACCTTCAATGTTGGTAGTGACTGACTGTGTTCCCAGAGCTTCTCAGAGTTCCTCAGGTACCTGTGTTTCATGGCCTCCTCACGCCTATGACTGTTGTCAATTTATATCTAAGATGGGAAATATTTGCCCAGTTTCACAGGAATGAAATCCCTGTCTACCAAACAGTATCTGGGCCGGGAAAAGTCTACTTTCACTATCAGGTATATTCCTATATTGGAGCATTGCATGCTGACATTTTGGTAGCTCTACATCTCCATCCTTATCAGTGTTTTCCATCAGCATTCTTTTCATCAATTTCACAGCCACCTCGCTCTGTCATTGGATTGGGGAAAATGAGCACTAAAAAGGCGATGCCTGATACCCCAATTGTTGAGGAAGAGGTGTATTCTGGACCACCATCACTTGAAAGCTCTTCTGGTATCCCAAAAGTAACATAAAAATATTTGCAGATATTTGTATCATGAACAAGTATATGTTTTTATAATGTAATGACATTTATTGATTGTCATGGAAGATGATACAAATATCTGAAATAAACAAAATAAACAATATACAGTAAGCAATACAAATAACTGAAATAAAGAATAAACAATACAAATAACAAGGCATACCTCTACAATTACCACCCTGAACTCATAATTAGGAAAATCATAATTTAAAAATATTATGGATTTTTAACACCAAATTTAGTTAAGTATTAATTTCTAAAATGGAAAAGGTTAGGTAATTAGGGCTCAGTGGTAGGCCTACATTTTTTAAAGCATCCAATTATGTATATTTCTGTAATTAAACTATAATTGTTAATTTTTTAATAGCACATTCAATATTACTAGTTTGACAAAAGTATCATCTAAAAAGATTTTAAATTTTACAAAGTATTTTTCTGTAAAAATCTGATTTTGACATTTTTCTACCAACTTCTAAATGACACACCAGACCATCCCTGGTATATAGCAAATTGGAAATATTTATTTTATATATTGAACAATACAAATTTTATCAATGAAACTAATTGACATGTCATTTGCATTGTTATCATTATAATTTCTCATAACATCAGTTTCATTACGCTTACTATAAAGTATAGTCACAAAGTGTTGGGTCCCTTCAAAATACTTATTTGCTACATTATTTGCAGCATTGCATATAGGGAGATGGATATAATGAGAAATCTGATATAGTGAGCCAATTTTGTTGTCTAAATATTAAATTTATGAGCTAGAAATAAAAATTTAGGGTAGTGAAAAACTGTATTCAATCAAACTTTCATTTTTGGCTCTAAACTACACTAGTAAACATTAACCTAGCAATATGGGTATCATCCAGAATTCAGACCTCCAATGAGTAAAAAAATTTGTTGGACATTTTATAGCAAAATTTTCTATGATTTTAAATATAGGTAGTTAATATATTAGTCAATATCTATGTATACCATGTGTGCATGGTTATTCAAAAAGAAAAGCAGATTTCATTGAAACAGATTTATTATAAACAAACAGTAAGAGACAGAAACACATTTGATTGATATTTAGGTATAAAAAGTTCAATGTTTGTGGTTCTATGGTTATTCAGGTTATATAACATAATGTACAAAACTGAACATAAACAAAATGCAGCACTCAAAAATTTGTTTTTTTATAGTATTGCTTTTTGTAAAAGATAAAACTAATAATAATAACTGCCTCACAAGAGAATAACAATCTAACATTTTACAATGATAGTAATAGTTAGATTTTATATTTAATTATTACATAATAATATATATAATGAGACATAGATATCATTTAGTCTAAATAAATATCATGGGTTTTATCAGTAATCTCAGTATTGAATGATAACATATATCTGTTAAAAGAACCACAAAAATTATGGTTTGCATTTAATTGTTAAAATTTAAATTTCATCAGTCAATTTCTTTTTATTTCTGGATTCCCATTTATATTAGAGAGAGAGCCCTCCTCACCTTCCCAGAATCCAAGAGATTTGACAACAATGCTTTTTGCAACTTATCATTGCCCTCTTTGATAGCTTGTTCTGCCACCAGAATTCCCTGTTTCTTTTGATGTAATTCAAAAGCAATTGCTTCATGCTGCTGCTTGGATTCTTCTCATTTTTGGAGTTTTCTTGAGCAGCTTCTCTTAGTATTTTCTCTTGGTCTTGTATCTGTTTCTTGTCTTGTAAATCACAGTGACATCATTGTTGTAATTGTAAAACAGAATCTAGCAACTTTCTAGTTATTGGGAATTTCATAATTCCATTCCAACCAACCTTGTGTTTCACATGATGCAGAGCTATTATTGTATTTTCATTTAGAGTGTCTCTATGAGCATCCAAGATAGATTTGTTTATAGAGAATCTTTGTTCAGGTACAACATTTCCATGAAATAGTGATACAATACACTTCTCCAAAGCTGTTAATTGAGGATATTTCATGCCATTTGGATTGGTCATTGAAAAGATGTTAGACCAATATGTATCTAATTGAACAGTTAGTGATTTTTCCACATTCAAATCAATATCTAACCATGACTGGGTAACTTTTTTATAATATAACCTTTGAGGAGTTCTGAGAGTGCATTATCCAGGTCATACCAATTTTTAGGACTGGTTTCAGTTTGGTATTCCTGCCATTGTCAAACATCTTCTGTAGTAGACAGAGCATCAACACAAACAACCTGAGAAAAACATGGCTTAACCACAGAAGCTACAGCAATTGTAAGATGAGTGAATAGCATTTAATGTAGAAGTTTGAAGATGTTTGTTAGGAAGTAGACATACAGCATCTTTGATAATTTTATTGGAAATTTAGGACAATTAGGACAATTTACAAAAGTATTTTTTTTTAAATAATTTAGGACAAACTTGTAAAAAAAAAAATTTAGGATTCAGAGGATTTTTAGGACAAGTGAGAGGCCTAAGAATTTCAAAATACATTACCAAAATTAATTACTTTACAAACTGATTGCCTGCATTGAATATGCTGGAGTTGATACTTGTCACAACATCAGCATTACTTAATGATGCTGATATTGTGCATCAAATCACTACCTATTACCCAGATAATTTGCTTACAGCAGTGATGAGGAAGAGGAGCACATGCCTCGCTATTTTTGATCTCCAATAATTTTTAAACATTTGACTATTGTTGGCACTGTGGACAAAGAGAAACTCTTTCAAGCAGATGGTTTTATTCAATCAGCCTTATATTCAAGATGACAGCTGCTGTAGAAAAGCAGAAAAGGATAATACTTTTTTGTTATTATTATTAAATCCAATTATTTTGACTGCTAGGCAACACATCTGTACCAATTATTTAAAAAAACTAACTTATAATGACCATTGGATATAACAAGCAAATGTACCTGGTCCCTTTAATATCAGTATAGCATAATTATACTGTATAGGTATACATATATTTTATGTACATAATTATTATTTATTTCTATATTTCCATTTTATTATTTTTTTGATTTTGATATACCGACTAAAAAGTTGTACCCTGCTTGCAAGTGACAGATAAAGTGTATTTAAAAAACAATAGTATTCTAATAGTATAGAAAAATATTAGTTAATGTTACTTTGAAAATTTGATATTTGATTTAAGAATTTTTTGTATAAAATAATTTATTTAATTGGTTGTTGCTATTTGGATGTGTCTGAGGATAACCATAGTGCAGTTCAAGGTGCAGTAGATCCAGCTCCACCAGGTCTTGGGGTTAGAAATAATATTGTTTTAAAGCTTTGTATCGATTTTATTATGTAATATTTCCATGTTTTTGATGTTCAAGGTGTGGTAGAACCTTTTTATAAAAGTCTAAATAGTGAGAGTAATTTATATATATATATATCTGAATAATGTATGGGGTAAGTTTAATGATACTATATCTGTAGATAGACATACATCCAAATAGACACTTTGTATTTAATTATTCAGAAATTTGATTAGTTGAGCCCCCTCCAATGACTTCTAATTAGGTGCTACAGCCCTTTGTTGAAACCATTTTGTATATATTGAATTTGACTGTATAAAATGTATACTAAATAATTGCTGTACAGTTGGGGGTTTATACAAATTTAAATTTATTTTATGCTAGAAAAATAAAAACAAATTATTATTAGTCATAATTAAAGTAGTACTACTTACTAAATTAATTTCAATAAATATTATACTTTCTAATTTCAGTATGAAAATTACCAATATAGATATAATTTTAAAGATATATTTGCGGACAGATAAGCATTTGCTGACAGATATATTTGCTCACAAAAATAAATAAACATAATTCTTAATGTTATATTGATAGTAATTTACAATTACTTTTTACCTAATTTACATATTTTTGTGAGATATCAGAGTACAGTATTGGTGAATTCTGTAATTTTAAACATATAAATCTAACTTTATTAAATATATAAATACCACAAAAAATAAAATTGTTTTCCTTAACACTGTTTAAGGTCATTGTGACTGAAAGTAGTTAAGGTTTTTAAATTTAGTTATTCTGCTATCAATTGTTTATGGTGGATTAAAAATAAAAGCTACCACAAATAATATTAGCATTATATTATACTAAAATTAAAAAAAAATTATTGCAAGTGTACAATGAAACTTTTGATTGATAATTTATATAATTTGAAATAAAACCTTAAGATTGCTACAAAATAAATTTACAAAAATCGATTTGATCTCTCACAAAAATACAATTCATTAACATTTTACAAAAATCATTGAAAAGATATGTTTTTAAATTGTTTTTAAATATTAATCAGTATCAAATTTAGAGTGAAAATTGTTACATGAGCATAATAATATTACTTTTAACAAATAAATAAGTAATGTAGTTTAAAAAGATACAGTTTGACAACATCTGTATCCATACGTTTCTTTCCCGGGCTTGGAGAAGACATAATTGATCGACGTAGCTTTAATTGAAATTGTACAACAAATAGTAAATAAAAATTTCCAGATACAATTGAAAGCGAAACCACTGATCAGCTTATTGTTAAGTATATCAAGGTTACATATGATATTTAACCTAAAATGACCTTTCTATTATTTATTAGATAAATTAAATATTATCATTTTCAATAAATATACTATACATTTGTATATTTATATCTAAATATTAGTCATTATTGATTAAAAATTTGGTTAATCAATTAAAAGTATTAACTTTATTAAAAAATCTTTATTTGTGACCTTGGAAACAGCTGACTATTTTCAATTGTATAATCTGAATGCAAAATTAATTATATCTAGATTTGAAAAAATACATAATTAAATAAAATTAATAGATAATTTCAAGTTTTTAACATTTTCAAATATATTTTTTAAAAATAGGTCATTTAATTATTTTAGTCATCCAAAAACACGTGGCCATTTCATTTTCATAGCTCGGTCGTATCTTAAGTGAATAGAGAACGCACTCAAAAAACTTATCGATTTTTTCAAAACATAGCTTTTATACTGTAAACTTTAATCCAATCATTTGTATGACTAAAAGAGTAAAAGTCCTACAATAATTTAACAATTATATTTATCAATTCTTTTATGGTTATGAGCGCAAACAGCATAGCATATCCACTGTTTTCTCTTCTGAAGAATAATATTACTAATTAGGTATATCAGTTATAAATTTCAACGTTTTAACTAAATAAAAGCTGTGCTAAATGATAACTTTTAATAGTGGTATTTATTAGTCAAATATATTAAAACTCAAAAAAAGCGTAAGAAAATAAGAAAGCGTAAAAAATGCTGATTACAGTTGCTTATCTATCCATCTAAAGAGATAGATTAGGTATGTATAGGTAGGTAGTTATTTTGTACATTAAACCAACTTTAAAATGTTTCAATATCTTTAAATCTAACATTAAGCTTACATCTTACTGTTACTATCGGTTAATGATTGCAGTACCTGTAGGTACCTATATTAATTATAACAGTAGGGACTATCGGTATATAATATACCTATATATATAGCTATATCATACAAAATTAGTATATATATATAGCTATATCATACAAAATTAGTATATATATATATAATATTTACATATAACTCTTATTCCATGAAAATTAATTGTGTGCGTTTAATATTTAAATATTCTGTTTAGTTTATAAGTAAGTTGATATAATTTAAATATTAGATTATATAAAATTTACAGTGAAAAAATAAAACAAATTTTATTCCTAATATTAATCATTATATTGAACAATTTTATTAACAAAATAGGTAAACTAGGTACTACTAAATCTTCCTTATGAGTACCTCCCATAATATTTAAAAATGCTATACATCAATTAAATATATAAATTGTTTTATTTCATAATTCTCGCAATTATCATTCAGCGTGTATAATATATATGTTTATTGGTAATATCGTGTTTATACAAGATTTTACAAAACATTAGTACCTAATGCAAGTTTATATTAGAGTTTTCAATTTACTATTATTAAAAATACAGTTTTATATAATAATAAACAAAATATCTTTCAAAAATACAATACTTTAATATTACTTATAATCCATTGAACTTTTATCCGAACCCCCAAACTAACTCTAGCAAGATATTTTTTTTAAAAATTCATAAAAGGTACCTAATACAAATATTTCGAAATATATATATAATATGGTCAATAAAATATACCTAATTAATAATAATTTGGTAATAATAAATAGTTAAAGGCAGCTGTTGTTTAGATTGGTTGCATAATATTTTCAAATTTCAATAACGAAAAGTTATATTTATATTGAGATTTGGTAAATTTTAGATAAATACAAATATTTTATCATATGTTTATTTATATTAAAAAAATCTAAATTGAAATACAATAAGCTATAGACAGATGTAATACTCGAATTTACCTAATCTCTATATTATATATTACTTTTCGTTATTGACATTTGAGAATAATATATTTGTTGATAAAATTGTCATTTAGCAGACAATGAGAATACAAATTCCAATAAGTAGCAAACGGAAAATAATTATGTGAAAGCACAATATACCTATACTTAGGTTTATAATATATTCCCTTTTTATAATAGAAAGATATTTCAATTTTAGTATAATAAAATTTTATAGTAAAATTTTATCTATATAATTGTATGCCTAGTTATAATAATTTTGAAGAATATCCTATATAAAATGCAATAAACATATAATCTCATAATACAGATAAGTAGTAGGTGATGAGTGTATCTCAACCAATTCGTCTTCTGATTGGTCGAGAGATTCACGTGACCTATCTGGCT
>JAUZNC010053101.1:0-14887 GCA_034780395.1 Vannuccia rotundouncinata | reverse complement strand
ATTTAGTACCAAACAGGTCAAATAAAACTCCATTTTCTTCATCAGAAAGAAGTGTCGATCCAACCTGTTTCATTGGATTATTTGTCGTAATCTTGAATTTAAAAAATTGCAATATTTGAATTGAACACTTATCAAAAAATAAATTAATACTTTATTTAAAATTTTTACAGACGGCATTATAAAATTCGTAATTAAATATTTACAGAACATATCGACAATCAGCATTGTGCTTTACATTTTATTTCTAAAACAAATTTCATAATTGTGTTTGTTTGATATTCAGAATAAATAATTAGTAAAAATATATCTGAATATATTGAAGTAAATATTTATAAACTAACAATGCAATTTTCTTACGTTATTCAAAAGTTTCCAATAAGATTAAGCAATCTGTGTTCAGACGACTGATATAGAGAATGATTCAACAGTATTAATTTAGAACTAGTTAATACTCTCGGTTGAACAAAATTTTGCAATAAAACTCTGATTGAAAGGAGTACCCTTTGAAAGGTAACTCTATATAGGTAGATCCAATCCTCCACATATGATTGTTATCTATTTGTGAGTTAGTGTATACTCCAAGAATAGGTAAGTAACAGTTTGTGCAAAATTGATTTTATACAGAAAAGTAGTTTGTAGCACCGCAGCACTATCTTAGCTATCTGTAGAATATTTTCAGTCCACGAGATTTTCTGAAAAGTCTATATACTTACTCACAAGCAAGAAACACAATCAAATCAAATAAGGCATAGAGAATTGAAAATCCACTATATAGTATACATATTGATAGGTATAATACAGGGTACTTATATATGCTTTAAACTAACAAAAATGTATTAATGGTGACACCGTCTAAATTAACGTGCACATTATATTTGATTGTGTAAGCTATAACGTATCTTAAGCAATACAAAGTACTTTATCGATTTTACTTGATGATATGCCATATAGGTAGAACTAGATATATGCGATATTTAAGAAATATTCTAATATCTATCTGTCACCGGATATATACATCTATAGGCATGATGTATACATTTAAATAGATTATACAGCAAAATATATAACAGTTCAACAAGACACCTAGATGCCTAAATTGTCTGAAATATTTAATACCCCGCGATTCTTAATATTAAATGTTTGATAGAATAGAACAGAATAAATATTTTTTTATTAGATATACTTGTATACAAAAGAAGTTACAATCATAGAGTATGTACTCTATGGTTACAATATTTGCAGTTTTCTCATAATTAATTTTATTGATTTTGAAAAGTGAGTTTAAATCTTTAACAACTACAACAATGTAATTAGGAATACTTTATTACACATACACTTCAGTATCCATAAGTATATAATCTATATGTATATCTGCAAAGTAATATTTGATTTAAAATGGGATTATTTAATATTAGTATCTACGACAACGAATGGGAATTGTTCCATGCTTATTCGTTAATTTAGATTTCATAACCAATTGTAACTGATTCATAGTTATACAAATATTTTTAAAATATTTATAAAAATTATACAAATAGTGATAAAATGTTTTAATAAGCAAGAATTTAACAGCATTAGCCATTAAACATGTCCTCCAATTCAAATGTAAGCACCCTTGATGATATGTATAATAAAATAAACATAAATTTATGGATTGTCGTTACATCCGGTACAAGCATTTTTGGCGCACTTGCGAATTTTTTTACCATTTTAGTTCTCGTACTCTACAAAGAATTTCACAAACCCAACTACCGGCTAATTATGTGCGTTTCGATCTCAGATACCATTTGCGATGCGATATTTATTCTAATTGAAGCTTTTCAGTCTTACATTTTTGTTAAATACAAAAAATTGGTTGGAGGTGATTCCTTCTGCATTTGGGAAGCCAGCTTTTATGCCATTTTCTTTACCGCATCGATCATCGGCCAATTCTTAATTGCCCTCAATCGCTTTGTTGCTGTCTTCACTCCTAATTTCTACCGGTTTCGCATGACTACGCGACGGGCTCTGGTTGTGTGGACATTGATAGCTCTTTTCTTCCCGACTTTATACTATTTTGTGGGTTCAAAAAAGTGGATCTTCATGGATATTGATCCGATTTTTGGGGACTGCAGAGAAATAGATTCTAAGGAAACCAAATTCCTTCGAAGCAGCATCACAATTTATATTCCCTTAGCTGGGTCACTCTTCATATACACTCTGATTATGTTAAAGATCATTATCACCACTCCAGCCCAACGAACGGAGGTGTTAAATCGAGCCAAAGGCAGTGCGGCTATGTTTGCAAGTATGTTATTTTATGGATTGTGTGTTCTTCCCCTGTGGATAACAATGAATAGTAATAGCTATAACGGGAACGTTTTGGAGCTGACGCTTTGGATAAAATTCATATTTCGATTTAGCTATGTTATAAATCCCGTAAGTGAATACATTATATTTTTAAGTTGAAAATGAAAATGAATTAGTCAGTCACTGTATTTATCCGGGACAAAATAAAATAAAATAAAATCTAATCAAAATATTATCTTCCGATACAAAAATATAATTTTACTAAGGATATTTTATTTGCGTATCATTATAGATTACGAGGTAGACAATTTAATAAATATGACTTTCGTCGCTTGGGAAAAGTGACTTCCATTGGGCAAATGTTTAAAAAATGTATTTAGGTATTGTCAAAACAAACATATTTTTAATTTTTTTATAAAATTATCAAGTAATATAAAAATTAAAAGTATAATAGAGTTTTACATTATCTTCACAAATTCTCTGAATAAATTCTAAAAATTCAATTTCCGATCATAATTGTTTGCAGCTGACATTTTTTAACCGTTAAAAGTAACTTTATATAATTCTTTCCATGTTCTTTTTCAAAAAATGAAGTTGTTCTACATTACTTTGGATCGTCAAATGCGTCGAGGCTATATAAAACTCTTTAAACGTATCATTCACTCAAATCAAATTTCGGATCGGAATAACAATACATGATTATGGTACAGTATATTGCCTTTTTCTTCACTATATTCGAATTAAAAATATTACAAATAACAAAAATTTCGTATTGTTTATTGTTTTAGATAATCAAATTTACGTGGTCAATGCGAGTAAAAGGAGTTATGGGTGACAATTTCTAAATTTAATTACTATTATTTTAAATGTAAACTTTTTATAATTCAAAGGATATTTCTGTATAAAACCAGATTTAAAGGCAATTAATAAGAAAGTTAATTTTTATTTGTATATTAAGTTACTTATTAATATTCATTAAATTGTTTAGTTTCGGTCTATAGTCACTTAGCAGGCGTTAGAAAAATGAAAAAGTATTATTTTATAACAATTATAAAAAGTAAATTACTTATACATTTAAAATAAAATTCGATCATGACAAAATATATAACATTTTTCACCGAAATAAGTATTATGTATCGCAGTATATACAAGGTGTTTTATAAGTCACGCCCCACTTTTAAAGATATTTTAAAAAGAAATAACGCCCCTCTTTTAAACATATTTAAAAAGAAGCATAACGCCCCACTTTTAAACATATTTTATTTCCATATACTGTATAGACTTTTTTGTGAGCAACATTCCCACGTGCAAGCTAAGGAGAATGTGGTTCATGCAAAATGGTCAGCTCCCCATTTCGCAGCTGTCCGACAGTTTTTGAAAGTAAAATTTCGAGGCAGATGGATTGGAGGAAGTAGAGCTGTGAAAGTAGACCCCAGACCTAAATCCTTTGAATTTCAGAAGATGGGGATAATTAAAGAACATGGTCTAAAGGACAACTTTACAGCAATTACGAGAACGAATTATTCATGAATGTGACGGTATTTCACCGGACATGTGCCAAAATATACAGAAAAACTTATCCAAGCGTGTTAGTTAATGTTTTGGAAAGAAGAACAACACTTCGAACAGTACTGACTTCATTCTTGAGTGATTTTTATATAAACTGTTCCCCTTTAAATTTATTGTTGTATATTTAAAATATCTCTAAGAGTCGGCATTACTTCTTTTAAAATATCTTCAAAATTGTTGACGTGACTGTCAGTAGTATATAAAATAAAAGTTCATTAAAAATGATCAATGACCATATTGTGTAATGGTACAAAGGTTACTTTTAGTCTTTTTGTTCATGGGCATGTATATAAATAGTAGAATTATGAAAACTATTGCACTTATTCAAAAATATATAAATGTAAACTAAAACAATAATAAAATAATAACACATGTGTAAATAAAGCCACGGTAACACTAATTAATAAGTAGAATAGAAGTTTTAGTAGTTTTATTTACACTGAGGGTATATTAACTTTTTTATTTTATATGTGCCTCTCTGGCGAACTCCTCCAAATTAGATATTTGCTCATTACATTATTAGTATACCTGATTGCTTCTTTTATTATAAATTCATTCCAAGTTATGTGAATTTGTGAATTATACATTTTTTGAAAAATATAATCCAAACAAGTTCTTTTGAAGATTTTACGCTCTAATGTATTTTCTTTGGCTCTTTTAGATTTACGGTAATATACACTACTTCTAAAAGATATTCTTACTGCTTGTATACTATGCAATTATAAAACTTCGAAGTTTACTCAATAGACATGGGTACAGTCACATCTGTAAAATCTTTGAAATTATCAGAAACGCCTAAACTATTATACACATATCGCAAAATATGTTCGTTACTTTTCTTGGATTTCAAAGCCGAACTGAATATACATAAAAATCAAAAACATTTTGAAGAAAAAATGTTGAATAATTTCTTGTCGATTTTTAGCAAGTCAAAAAATGTAAATTCTAATATTAAAAAACTAATACTTATAATAAACAATTGTTTTTGTGATTTTTTCACATTAATTATTATTAAAAATGATAACGCAGAAATGGTTATATTCAAAATAGTTTTTTGATACTGTTATCCTCCCGTTTCCATCAGGATGATGCACCCGCTAAACTAAAATTAATTATACTAACTAAAAATGAAGGGCACTGAGTACGTGCCTGGGGCTAAAGAGTCAAAAAACAGTTTATATCTTGGTATAGGCAGGAGAGTGGAATTAAAATAAAAATCCATAGATATTGTTTCTAACTAAACATTCATATTGTGAGGCGTTCAAACGAGTCCCCAAATCAGCGCGAAGACCGATTTTTTAAGGTTCCACAAGCTTAGAATGCATTTAAAGACATTTACAATTCATTGTTTGCTTATTTTTTATCTAATAAATCTTAAATCCTGCTTTTTCTAAATGATTTTTATCTTTAAAAAATCCGAAAAACTCTCATGCTATTGAAATGTTATTACATTAGATACTGGTCCATAAGTGTGATTAAATAAGAGATATTTCAATATTTAAAGGATACCAAAATTTTTTTAATCTTTTGTAATTGAATTGAAACACCTTTCAATTTACCATGATATGGACAGCTCTGTAATGTGTCTATATATACATAAAAGCACATTATGCTGAATTATTGATGTGATATAAAAAACCATTCCTATAGAAAAATTATCATGGACATCATAAAAGTAATCAACCTATTTTCGTAATGACCGAATGAATTCAAGGTTATTCACATTATGACATGGCTACCCTATATAGCTGACTATATGTGACTATATGACTATAGTCACATATATTTAGGCGCCTGTGTGTCTCACAATTGACTAACATATATCATACAAAGAGAACTCACTTAATATATAGTTATAAACTCAGGATGAATTAGTTAATTTGTTTTCCGAAGACATGTTTTAACCTTCCATACAATTTATTTGTATTACGGCTCCGCTGCCAGTGCTGTTGCTAAGCAAAAAATCTGACAGCGGTTTTCTATTTCTTTGTTTAAATTCTATTTAAGTTTCTATTTCGTTTTATTTAAATACTGCTTTTTGTGGCTCAAGCATCTAAGAGTTCAGCGGGTTCTGATTTCGCATAATTTAAGAGTTTTTAAGGTTTTGAAATAAAGTATTCCATAAATTCAAATAATGATATGGACACATTACTCAATATTCGCATATAATTGCAAGATTTAAGTACCACATAAATTTGTTTCTTAATTATATCTAAAGTTAAATCAAATGTATTTATACGCACACATTTCCGGAAACAGCACAACTTTGATCTTGTTATAAGCGGATCATAGTTTACCTGATATACACTTGTCACGACGATAACCTTTGGCTTTTCTAATGTCAATGGTTATGTCATGAAACTCGCGGAGAAATGTCCGACAACGAATATATGTTATAAAAAATGCATAACAATTTAGGTACATACGGTTGTCAACTGATAATAATTACATCCATCATTTATCAATTTAATTATTCGACGATATTTTTATATTTAATTTTATCTATTTTCATTAAAATTATTACTTCAAATAATACGTATTTTAGTATCCACAAAATTTGTAGTAAAAATATTGTCATCGGTATTACAACAGAACATTTTACAAGATAGTTTTGCAATATTATTTTTCATTAGATAATTTATTTGTTAAACAATTGAACGTGGTTTATTAAATATTTACATAAAATACAAAAAACAAAAAAATCCCCAACGAATTAAAAAAAATCCAATTAATATACATCAAGTATTTATTAGGTATATAGTTCAATGGATTACAATGTCCGCTACGTACGACAAAAGCATTTAAAATGTAGCTTTACACATATACAAGAGTCACTATTATGCACATCTTTTGATACCTTAGCAAGTAAACAAATTGTACATCTAAAACTACACAAACACTGTTTTATAAAAATTCTCTTAAAATGGTGCCCAAAATTCAATACAAGTCTTGAAAAATAATTCGCATCAATACTATATAATAGCATCCGTTGTAAATGGAGTCAATATCATTTGGAAGATATCTTACTTACATAGTTACAATTACAAAGTTATATCTAAATAAGTGTGCCATCTATTTCAAGGGTACCATTTAACCAAAAATAGGACTTCTATGTAGAGTACGTCATATTAGCATAACATTGAATAGTAATCCAGAAATTTAGAATTATCACGAATTTAAAATAGTTGTCTCATAGTTGAGAACAAAGGAGAAAGACTCAAGGTTGTCACCGTGCCAAATGGAACACGGAAATAGTATGGAAAGTGTTGCTATGTACAGGTGTTGTCAACAGTTTCGGTATGTAAACTTCGGGAAGATGGATCCTAATTTAGGTAATAAGTTGTAAGACAATCAGATCCGTTTTCGTCTGAAAATAAATCAAATACAATAATTGTGTAATAATATATGGAGCATTAACTACAATTAGTGTCATCAAATGTAAGTAACAATAAATTAATGTTTAGTATTATCTAGCTTTATATTATTAAGCTTGACGATACAAAGAAGATTAAATTATAGAGAGAACTAAAGAAAACGAGACAGTTTAATTAAACTCGCAGACTCAAATCCTATAACATTTTCAGACAGTGAGTGATAAAAGTGATGCCCATGCTAAATGTACAATAGCACAAAAAGAATACAAAGTTGGTGATTCAATACATAAATGAATCAATATTAAATGTCATTGAGATGATACAAATGATTTCTTATTGCAATTTAAACATAACCAACCTTTAACTTATAAACTTGAAGCAATATATTATAAATTAACCCCAGAACTCACTACGAAATAAAGGTTTCACTTGGCGTATGAAATTCTCCCACGGGTGATTCTTGAGAGGTGATCTGTGCCACCATAAACCGACCAATGATCTTCGGCTCGGGCAGGCTGTCGGGTCGAGATGAGCTGGATTCTGTTAACTTAAGTGGAGCGGGGTCAGGTAGAGACCCTGTGGAGAGGATGGGGTCACTATTGCTGGGTTCAACGACAGTGTCTACCTGTTAATGGAATGGTTATTGTTGTAGTTGCAATACATTAGCGGAGTGGAGGACATTGGATTAATTCTTAAAATTAGAATTTCTCAGTAAAAAATCGATAAAATACTTTTACTACTAATTATATTTATATAAATTGTAAAGGTTAGTGTTTTCTGTACAGCGTAGGTTGTAAAAATTATACACAGCTTAAAAAAGAAATCGCGGCATTATCATCCCTATAGGTATATGCTGTGTAGTAAAAATAGATTTTTCAACACAAGGGTCTACAAAATAATTATTTCTCTATTTCACAAAAATGTTTATTTTTGAACCATTTAAAGTAATATTTCAAATGTATTGGAGGACATAAAATAGAGGCAGTATAGAACAATATTCCCTTTTAAAATATAGGAATTAAAAGAAGCGATATGTTTCCACAATTTGTTTATGATTTAGAAGGAATGTTTTCTGGGGAACTTAAAAAAATGAGTTACTTGGAATAATCTACATGGGATATATCTGTCCAATTATGTCCGCTAAGATAAACAATAAAACGCCCTGCAAAAATAAAAATTTGAAAATATTGATTGAAACAAAAGTAGGATTGGAATTGGCAAATGGTATCATTTTCATGCACAAGGGTTTGCCATTACAATTAAAAGCTTTTCATTTTGATAAACTAGAATCGAGTTTCTACCAACCTGAAAGCGGTTGACTTGTCTGCTGGAAGGTTTTGAAAAGGGACTCGTGGTGGGTTGGTGGGCTTCCGGTACAGTTTCCACCTAGGAGGATGCACGGCTGGAGCATGTAGGCAAGGAGAACACACAAACACTATTTAGAACACCGCTAGTTACCTGAAAGCGGCCGATCTTCTTGGTCTCAGAAGGAGACATCACAGGAGAGGTCATAATGTTGATGGGGGCATTAACATCTGATACCGTTTCCACCTGAACAACCAAGATAAAGATTTGATAGAATTTGATCTTTATAGAACCTGCTAACACTACACACGTCGCAAGATTTTTAATTGTCTGCTAAATGATGTCAATAAAGGTTATATTTTAATTATTTGCTTTTATCTTGCCTCAACAGACAATACTAAAAAAAAAAAGTTTAACTCAAGACAAAAAAAATTGAAAAGACTGAACAAATCAAAGTCTCTCCGACAAATATATTATATTATATTAAATTATATTATATTATACAACAAATTATTTGGAAACATAATCCTAAATTATGAATATCTAAATTCAATGGATGCATGCTTTATTCAATTCAATTAATTTATGTTTGATATACACCTGTTATTTCATCCACCGTGCAAGCAATACTTTAAAATTTAAAGCGATTAGTTGGTAGACATCTTTTTTATTTTAAAGAACTTTAAAATAGTTTATAAATTCACCTGAAAGCGGTTATTGATTTTCCTGACTGCTTCGCTGAGAACACCCGGTTCATCGTTCCTCACAGATTCCATCTACATATCAATGTGACAAATAATAATCATTCCATTAATTTACTTATTATATTGAGTAACCGTAATGAAATGAGGTATTGATTGATCATAAGGTATAAAGAGAACATTATTAAAGAATAAGCTCTATTTTAATAAATAAAAAGATATTATAGCAAATTTTCCGAAGTATCTAATTAAGCTAATTAAGTATCTTATAAACTAAAATATAAACTACAAGATATAAAATCGGGGTATTAATTATAGTAAGACTTGAAAATTTTAAACTGAACAACAAATTTATTGAAATTATAAATTCAAACCATTTTTAAAGAAAGGGAAAAAATTCTAAATCTAATGAAAATATTAAAAATAAACACTTCTATACCAATAAATGATCCTTCCTAAGTTCACAGTCATACCTATTTTCTCTTATTAATATGTTAGGTATTTTCAACATAAAGAATAAAGTTAATAAGCATTTTTAGTAAATATTATGATAATATATAAGTTGCAAAAAAGGGAACTGGTATAATAAAACCTTTTAATGTGTTGAATACTATTAGTTACAATAGTTGATGTTCATGCAAAATTGACCTGGAAGATGCCACGTACATGCTTAAATCACTTTATCTATTTAGAGGTGAATTCTGCTCTGAAGGAGAGAAAGAGGATGATCTCTTTTTCCAGCTAGATTTATACTAAAACTGTTAAATATCTGTTTAAACCAATTCTACATTGCTAAACTCGAGTTACTAAAGACAAAAAATGTGTTGATCATATTAATTAATAAAGACAGACGAGAAAGGCATCCAATTAATGGTCCCAAGCAACAAAATCTGACATTAATGCAGCCATTATCAATAATAAAGTCATCCAAAATCCTGTGAGAATATGATTTAAAACAAATACAATTAGCAGGTAGCAATCTATAAACTATAAGCGGTAGGCTATATTGAATCTTTTTATTTTCTAATGGAGAATATAGATATTTTGTCCAAGATATAACACCGATATTGAAATATCAAAAGATTAAAAAATACATTCAAATAATTAATCAATTCATCGATTAGTTCAATCTAGTAAGTCTGTAATTCTTCTCGATCTAATTAAATATGACTTAAAGACATTTCGCGATACAAGTAAGGTTACATAGCCAAACTTAAATGAATCAGTAATGTATCAATAGGAATCAAAGACGATTACAAACATCATTCTAAACGATATTTCTATAAGACAATCAGAAAAATGTAAAACGGATGAAAGAGGCTCAAATTAAAATGACACACGTAACAGGAACAATGCAACAAAAATTCAATTTAAACGAACTGTGAAATATAACTGTGTATTAAACCAAGGCAAAATAAACAAATTTGAAAAAAGGGTAGCACGTCAATAAAAACATATTTGGAATTTTTTTTTTAATATATATAATATATTGAAAAGCATTTAAGTGGATATTTCCATATATAAATGTAATGCTTTCATAAATCTAATAAATTTTATGTCAAATAAAAGATTCTACGAATAATCATTATTTCATCAGACTTATAAATGCCTATTTGAGAAGTAAAAGTAACCTCATATTTAGAAAAAGTTTAACTTCATAAATACATCAACATTTACAAACAAATTCAAAACCTTCGGACCACCTACAGAACATTTACACCAAAGTATAACGTGTACTGCTTAACCCTATACATGCCAGCCCAAGAAGCTAAAAGACTTCCACAAACAATACAAAATTTAAAAAAAAAGTGATCACCACCCAGCACCGCACACACGCAACCGAAACTGTCACAAACGATGTAATTAGAGTGCTTTTCAACACCAATTATGTATTAGCTATGTAGCTTATATCTTCCGCACAAACGAAAACATTAGAAAGGAATTGATATCATAGTCAACATTTTATATAATTGAAGAGACAGGGATAGCGAGTAAATAAGAAAAGTCATAGTTGGAGAGTCTTCGAGATTAACACGAAGTCAATGGGGCAATGAATTAGACACTGAGATGATAGCATACGATAGAATGTGATGATTAAAGTAGATCATGGTCATGAAACAGCTTCCGCACAGTATCTATTCATAGCATCAACAGTTTTCCAAAGTAGTTAGCATAAACAGAACAACTCCCGTTATTCAATTGTTTAATTTTCATGAGTACACTGAACCGGATATATGTTGCATGACCAAATAAGAAAGACAACGGCAACAACTTACTCCCTTGAGTCAATCTGTGCGTAGAGGAGGGGTACATACCCGCCTACCTACAGCACTGCTGACCACAAGGCCCCAAATCTACCCACCTTAAAGACACACTCAGAAGGGTAGAGACTCGGACCGCTGACATTGGAGGACGGCACCCAGCTATTGGGGGTGACTGGAGGTGTTGTCGCGTCATAGCTATCATCATCCTCATCCTGAGCGTCAATCGAGTGGGTCAACATAGTCAGCATAAGATAACCACTCGCTCATAACTAGCAAGGTTCGAATACCTGCTTTTATATTACTAACGAACGAGACTAGATTTGTGAACGTCTGCATATCTGGCATGATGGTTCTAAGGTGACCGATAATTATACACCCTTTTAATTAATCATTTTTAATTAAGGCTAATTCAAAACGAAATTCAGAAACGACTTACATTGTTATTTTAAGAAATACAAAACAGTCAAAAAATGTTTTGAATGAAAATAAATATGTCGAGAAATTAAATTAAGGTTGGTGGCTGCCTCAAAAACAAATTCCTTGTAATAAAGATTATTTTTATTATATATTTCATTATATAATAAAAAAGAAAACTATTTCACTTATAGACCATTACACAATAATTATAAACTCATAATACAGACAACAGAACAAGCTAGGTCATATTACAATGGTCAGTGTAATTTTTTATAAACAACAATGTTATGGTTCATGTTGAATGTTGACGGTTTTGTGTGTCATTTGTTATGGAAAATACAGAATATCTTCTTATAATAAAGTAAAGAATGTCTACACAGATTCAACGTTAAGAACTAGGTAATGTACGAATTAACACGTTAATATTAGTAATATATTGTAATCTAGAGCATAATTTAAACTTTAAACCGTTCGAATATTATAAATTATAGATTTTATTAATGTATTACTTGGTAATTTAGAGTAGTATCATAATTATTAAACAATTATATTAAATAAGTATTCTAACCTAAATATAATATCGAAATAGTTATGTTGTTAGTAACAGTAACTCGTTATGAATTTATCACTATCTAATGGAAAACTTTGTTCTAATAAAACCCGGCTAAACAGTCCTTTTAATACCGAAAAACCTTAAAAACAAATAAATAGCAAAAATAGCATGACACCGAACCTGGTAGCTTGTGTCGGTTGGAACAATGTTGAGGTTCATGGGACGGCGTCCTCCATTGGAAGGGGAAGATACAGATGCCGTCACGGGTTCTGGAACTATTAAATGCGCCTCCTTATTGGCAGGAAGGACTGGAGGGGCTACCACAGCAGTCGTCGCTGTTGGGATAGTGTTGGAGGCTTCAGGAACAGACTGGACCTGGAAACGACCGATTGAGGGACGATTGCTCGACTGGAGGGGGGAGGTAGGGGAGGGCCGAAGAGGGGCCTCTGCTTGCTGCACCTGGAATCTGCCGGGACTACCCCCTGCCGGCTGAATAGAAAGGTAGAGATAGGGAGTTTGGTTGTGGGCTGCTGACAATTCGATGAAATACTCACAAAGCTGGATTGTTGTCCTCGTGATTGGTCCTGTGCTGGGGCCGGTGTTGGCAAAGATTGCCGAATGTAGATAGAAGGCTGCATCACCGGCACTCCCCCGGGTAACAAACCGACCATTCTAGGGTAGTTCAACATCTATACGCAAGAGGTGATTCGAGACAGAGACAAAGACATAACTCGATTATTTCTCTTAGATAAGTTGAGATAATTATTGTTTTATCAAACTGCAATATAATAATATCACACTTATACATCTTAATAGTTTTGACGTGTATATTTTGAACAAAAACTTGATGTGAAAGCGTATTAGTAGCAACATCATATTATCAAATTGTGATAAATAGAAGAAGACTTCTATGAAAAAATATCGAGCTTAGATAAGAAACGATTTTTCTGCAAACGAGCTAATTATTATGTTAGCTGAGTTGTCACACCAAAGATGTGTGACAGCTTAATTCGCAGCCTGAGATTACATTGTTTTCTTTCTTGAAAAACTCATAATTTAACCAAGAAACTGTACTCCTGAAAATGGATACCAAAGATACAAGCTCAAATCCACAACTAACAACTACTTAAAGATATTCAAAATATGCCTACGGAGGGGGAGTTACATTGACCGACATCTTGGGGCAAGTTATCTCCAGGAACAAGACCCGTGGAATTCACCATAATAAATTGGCGTGGATCATAGAACACGCTGGATGGATTGAGCGAAGATCCAGGGGAGGAACCTGCGGGTACATTAGTCCCTCGAGGAAAGAAGGCGGGTGTTGGTCCTGGCGGTGTGTCCTGAATGAGAAGTCCTGCGGTCGATCTGTTGGTCGGTTGATATTTAATTTCGGCGGTGTTGTTGTTACTGGTTGGTGTGGAAGCAGGGGGGATATAGCCGTGACCAGTGAGAGCACTGAGCGGTGGCGTGGGCTGTGGTGATAGGAAGACAGGAGGCGTTCTTCCAGCTTTTAGAACCGGAGGAACCGTTTGGGTCTGCTGCAGGACGGTGGGCAACAATCAGAGATCATTTTAAATTATGGAACCTGTTTGTGCAGGATCTTTAAAAAACTCAAATTCTTATAAAACATTTTAGCGATTAGAGAACAGACGGTAAAAATTTATTCGATATAATAATTATAAGAGAGCTTCTTAAAATTATTGTTAAAATCCAATTTACAATAAACTGAAAAACCTAAAGATCACAATCATTCATCCTGATAACGGTAACCAACGGACCTCATTGGCAGACGATTTTGTCATTGATTTGAGTGTTTGCATCAACGAGATGACGTCATCCATGGACAGCATGTTGTCTTGCAGGTTGATAGGCAACTCTGTCGTCTGCACAGACTTGACATGCTCCGCACTGGAGGTTGGCACCACGATTGTCGGCTTGTCCACATAGTGAATGCTCCCTGAGGGGGTCACAATCACCGCGCCTTCTTCAGGGGCCTCGTAGATCCTGGGCCGGGGTTCCTCACCGTCGGTGCACTCCTGGCCAACCACGAAGGCCTTCTGTTTGGGGCCCTTGATCACCTTGAATCCTCCCCCACGGGCATCAGAACGCGGCACCCCGATGAAGATGTGATCCTGGGGAACCTCGAGTATCCGGGTTCGACCGTCCGACCCCCCCATGGGGGCCACAACCAACGTCTGCCGACGATTGCCGTTGCGCAGCTTGCCTGCGAGGTCTCTGATAGCCTCCTCCAGAGAGGACTGTATCGATATGGAAACAGAGACCATCTCATCGGCGGTGTTGTCCTCGTCAGTGGGGCCGTGCGGATCTTCTGCCGGTTCTGCAGCCTCTAAATCGGCAGTCGAGCTGTCGACAGGTTCCAGGTGGACTCCCAAACCAGAAGGGAGAGGTCCC